>CAXHWN010000634.1:0-18000 GCA_964020975.1 Hermodice carunculata
CACTTTCTATATCCCCCAATTTAGGTTAATTGATGATACAGTTTTTTTTTGGGGGGGGGGGGGTGGTGTCGCTGGAAATTCCGCTCGAAGCATGTGAGAATATATTGATGATACCTTATGATAAAGAAAATGCACTGAAACACAAGGACGGATAGAAGAAAGACCAGTCTGTATCTTCTGACTTGGGACCCCTTTTCAGGGTGATTTTACTTAATCTATTTGTACATTTTAGTTTTAATATACGGTTCCTGATTCCCATCTTTGCCATGTTTATGTGCTTCATATGGCTGAAATTGATTCCCCTACTTCCGTATAAATACGTTGAATAAAAATATATTGTTGGTAATAAATGTAATCAGTTCTATCAACAATTACAGCGCTACTGAGAGCAAATTTGCCATCAGGTGCAAGATGGAAATGTATGCAAACAGGCGGCATAAGCTGATGATACATATTAAACGTTTATGTACATGTGATCAGTAATGCTGTTTGTACGTTTCATTTAAAATACCCTGCAGATCAGCACATTCTTGAATCGAATAACATATGAGACAAAGACCACTTCCCGAGCAACTTGGCTACCACTGTCCAGACAGAAAGATGGAAACAAGGTGACAGGATTTGCATTTCACCAGCAAACAAAAGTTGTGGTGTATGTGGTCGCATTTATAATAAGCAATAATCATTAGTGGAATCAACGTCCTAGAACAAATTCTTCATGCAGGAGCTTAAGCGCATTTCTATAACCGTACAATGATAATTAGGATTTAAAATTACAGATCAACCATTTATTTTGGGACGCTTGTATTTTTCCTGTCATCAGGGAACATGTATTGCTTTGAATTCTATACACATTAGACCAATTCTTTATTCACTGAACAGGGAATGTATCAGGCTAAGACTCACACTCAGAATACTTTCATTTCACCATGGTCAAGCACACTGTATACAAAATTTGATTGTAGATTAGGATACTCCCATTAAGGCGAAAGTCGCCACTGTAATGAGAGCCACCTTGGCAGAAGGATGAATAAAAAGTATTCATGTAAGATATCAGGAAAGAATTAAACTAACGGGTGCAATGCAGTTTGATATATATATATGTATATATATATATATATATATATATATATATATATATATATATATATATATATATATATATATATATATATGTATATATATATATATTCCGGAATGGATAGCAAAGTTATTTGTTTGTCATAACGTTATTTATCAATAAAATACATTTTTGTGTAAAGATAAAAACCAGAGTTACTATTGGTCTGTACTTTATGCTTCATGATACTACGAGTTATATTGAAAGTGTCCACTAATTCATACCTTATGCAATTCCTTGTTCTAACAAGTCTTAATCCTGTCACAAAGATCTTATTCTGTTTTCTGAGGGTGATTATGTGTTTGTAAAGCTGGTGAAATAGATATTTAGTCAATAGAATATACTGGTAATTGTATGTGGACTAATTTCTTATTAAATTTTATTTGTTTGGTGAGTACAGATATCCTTTTATTTAAAGATTTTATTTTTGTAAGAAGTGGTTGTGTATATGAGAGATGGCTACTCTGACTTGTTACCCTAAGCACTTTCTTTGCAGTGAAGCAAGTCTGGAGTTTCTGTTTCCACATACTACGAAACAATAGTGTAAGTGTGGCTGTATAAGGGAATGTTATAAAGTAGCAAAGATATTGTGTGCAGGTATTGTCTAAGCGTGTATAGGATACCAACAGTCTGAGATAACATTGCAGCAATTTTGTCCATATGAATGTCCGAATTGAGGTATTTGTCAATACGTAGAATGTTGAATAAATTATCAAATTCAATACTAACGTAGTCTTTTACAATTTCTGGATTGTTTATGGTTTTTTGACAATTAAAAAAAAATATATAACATTTATTGAATGGAATGGAATATACCTGTCTGAGAGGTTTTAGCCAGGTATACGTGTTCTTTAATCTGTTGATGTGCTCAAATAAAATCAAAAATGGTACCATATCATATTAACAGGAACACTTGTACAATTTCCCGCTCTTTGGTGTGCTCTGCTCCTCTGTTCCTGATTTCAAGAGTTTCTATAAATACAGTGGTACCTGTCTTTTAAGAACACCATCAATACCAGCAAATATTGATCTTATTGTGCAGGTGAATATCTGTATTTGTGCAACAAATACTGCAAAGTATTTTAGAGGAATGCTATAAAGCACACAGACCGGCACAAAATGACCTGACATCGTTGGTGGTCTGCATTTGCCAGATTATGCACTGGTTTTGACCACCCCGGAGTCCAACATGTATTTTTATTGCGTAAATTGGTAAAACAGGGAAATTTAAGAAGAAAATGTAGTCACAAAGTCCTGTGTGAAATTTATAGATGGAAATGAGTTGGATATTAACAGTTATTTAAATGAGGCTGCGAACAAATATTAATTCTACCTGGGAAGGTAAAATTTTATGTCTTCCCTGACAAAACCACTGCGGTAGCTGCTGAAAATATCAACCTGTTCAATAGGTGGGGCTACTTTTTTCACTGTTTTTAAATTATGTGTATTTGTTTTCTTTTCACTTTGTTCGATTCCATCATTATCACTCAATTTATTCAGAGACCTGTGAAAAAGTCACTTGTACAAAGGTCAAACATGTTTGCTCACTAAGTGGTGTTGCTGGGGGTCTTTGATTTTAAACAAAATTTTTCAATTGGGTATGCATCAGTAAATGCGCACATCCCTTCCAATTACCATGCAGGTCAATAGGGATTGCAATGTTAATTCACATTGTTGAGTTATTTTCCACAACTGCAAGATTTCCGAAAGAACCATTACAGATAGATGAAGGCACTTGAGATGTATTCTTGGTCATCTATTAACCAAACAAGATAATTCCATGCATTGTTTTTATCTATATTTTGTATGTAGCTGTTTCATTTTTTAAGGAGACCTCTGTTTTATATAGAAGATAGAACAGATATATGACCTGACATTAAAAAACTACAGAAACCAGGTACAAGCTGAGACAAAGAATATGTGGTATTCAACTTCTCCGCTATAAGGATATGTTCTTATTGACGTGCATTTAAATAGTTATTCCCTTTGTTGGCCAAGAAGCTTAATTTATATCTCCAAAACCAGTACAAAGTCTACATGTCGGCTTATCTCCCCCTTATAGTGGATCCCGTTATTTTTTTCCATCAAAAATATTATGACTCCAACAATGTGTGAGTGAAGAATTTGATGTGGCACAGTGATGGTTTTACATGATGAAAGTCTCTATATTATTCCAAAGGTCCTAGGACTAATTTACTCTGTATAGTCTAGTTTATCTGAGCATAGACCTACCCTGTGCCTTCTTTTTTGTTAATAACAGTACCATGATAGAACAAACCTGCCTCCATCAATGAGCAGTAATATTTGGTCACTTTTAAATGGTATTCCACCAAGCATTAAAATGTGCATTTTCCGACAAGGAAACACTATTTTATGGCCAGTTTTGCGACAAAAAGAAACAAAATTATCAAGCAAATCCAAAGTTCAACAGAATGAACTTTCTTGGGTTTTCTCAAATTTAGCGTTGAGTTCTAATATTTTTCAAGTTTGAACACTGCAGCATCTTTTAACAGTATAACGATTGGAACCAACTTTAGAACCCCTTGGAAAGCATTGTGTGTTCCAAGTTAAAAGCATGATGATGCTGATTACCTTTGTAAAATGATAAAAGTCACTAAATGTCTTACCCCTGCACGATTCTAAAGTGATGTTCCAATAGCACAAGTTCTATTATTGTACTTCCAAACTATTGTGTTTTCCAAGTTAAAATAACAATGATACTTACTGACTATGGAAAAACTCAATGTCTCTGAAAGTCTTTCTCCAGCACGCTATCAACAAGTTACTCTGACACATTTCATTTCAGCTGGGTATTTTCAAATGTTATTACGTCTGCAATTGTAACGAACGGACAAATGCGCACACCCATCGACATGATGATGACAATATCCCTAAAGCAGATAGGTCCAAGAAGCTACAGTACCTGCTGTATATGGTCTTTGCAACGAGTACCCATATGCTAATTACCAAGATTGCTATATTTCTGTAGCAATATAACTCGATTTGTTAATTCAACTGCAGTGACAGATGAACTGCTGTGTCCTGTCACTTGATTGACAGAAACGGTGGCTGCAAAAAGCAAGTGTTACTGTATGCCGGAATTAAAAATGCACCTCCACCCCCACCCCCAAGAGCACGGAAAAAACATCTGAAACCTAAAAACAATACCTAATTTGGTCGTCAGCAGAATAGATTTCATCCTAGAAGGACTTGGAGCTGGCAGCTTTGAAGTGATCAATGTAAGATGCGCACGGCACTCTTTATTTGAACGTTTTTGGAATGAACAATTTATTTTAGGATTTCACATGAATGGTGAATACTGTTATTGTGTACCATGTTTCCCAACCTGGACAACCGTCATCCAGGAAAAACAATAAGACTGGGAGCCAAAGGGAGGAGCCTTATGGACCTATGGTATGTGTGTTCCTGGGATTACTGAACAAGCACAAAAAGCAGCCAGGTACAAGTTGAATTATTATGAATATTAATTTCAGTCAAATGATACAAATGAGAGTCAGTTGGGCTTAACTCTCCAGTGTCATCACAGTCTGGAAGAAAGGTCATATTCTGATAAATGTTTAACAAAATGACCATTGTTCTAATACAAATATATCATAATTTATTTTAATTTGGAATTCCATTTGCTGCCATGTATAGCACAAGCAAGACTGTTGTCAAAACATATATGTCTTCACAAGAATCGTCTGTGATGCCACCAAATTTCGATGCGTCATCTTCGTTTTACTTGATTGATACTCCAACCAGGTTTTGGCAATGGTCATTTAAAACTTGTTCCAAAAACAGCATTTCCAAAACGTACACAATTTGGCCTTCCTTTGTATGTATACTTGATAAGTTCTGAACGTTATGTGCGCTTGAACTCTAAGAATATAGGCTGTGTCTGTGTTCACAAGAAAAAACGTTTATGAAGAGGCAACGTGATGGATAGTGTAAGGTCTGCAACCATGCGTGACCAGAGTGACCAATTGAAAAATAGAAAATATGTTTAAATGAAACGGCTTTCACACATCAGATATATGGACTCACACACACAAGAATGCATGTTCTACATTTGAGCATACAAATGTAGGGATAGTAAAAAGGAACTCCACTGATGATATTCTTAAAAATAAGCCTACTGATGTTAGTCATAGTTGGAACCTGCCTTGGTCATTTCACGCACAGATAAGTGACTTTCAATTGACGGTCTGAAATAGTTGCACCAGTTCCAGCTTCTTTGTTTTCACACAATATTGTATTTGGACAATACCTTTTATTTACTGAAAATCATTTATACACGGGTTTACATATTGCGCCAGGAGAGATTCATACATCAAAATATGTAATGAATGATGATGATGATGATGATGATGATGATGATGATGATGATGATGATGATGATGATGATGATGATGATGATGATGATGATGATGATGATGACGGACAAGTACAGGAGCTGAAAGTGTTGAACATGCCATTCCTTCGTATTGTTTTGTTCCACAATAGAGGAAAATTCAATTCAATCGAGTATTATGGATGCCTTGAGGGGGCAGTGTTGAAGAGCAAACCTATGTTTGGCCACGAGGAAAGGCTTTTCTCTTCATGTAAAGTAAATACATGACAATCCTTTGTCTTAGCATAAAGTAGGTGCATGATAATCTCATGCCAGAAACATTGTCGACTTCTCAAAAATGCGCTGATACAGTTTTAATCCCTTATCGCGACGTTGTCCATGACTGTTTTGTACAGGCATTGGAAGTAATTAAAAAATTGCTGCAGAATTCCCCTAAGTCGGTTTTTCAATGACCACATACTCTCAGGAAATTGTCAATAACTGTTTCGAACAGAACCAAGACATTCACTCTCAGTCAACTGTCTTTCTTTTCCGTACAAACTCTTTGCCTGTGGCACACCTATATTGCTTCACTGCTTTCAATTTTACAATGAATGTCGACAACAATGACCTGACAGAAAAACTTATCCTAATATCATCAAGTGAGAAAATATATTAGAGGGTGCCTTCTGTGTCATTGTAATCATCACAATACGGCTACAAAAAAGTAATATTACTGTTCATAGTGGTGACCACATACAGCAAGTACCATTGCATATGTGTTGTAAGCATATCTGTTTATGCTGAGCACCACCTAAAGCCAAGCACTTTTTCTCGTCCAAAAACGCAGTTCTCATATAAAGCTTTTATTGGAATAACACTGTATGTTATCACGGTATCAAATCACAATAATTAATATTAGACATGTTGATTGGAGGCAGTTCTTCCTTATTTGGTATTACAATGAGAACTGAACTTTCCTCAAGACATATATCCTTCCCTGACCTTTTGTGAACATATGGACACACAGTTTACTAATTAGGATGCAAAAAAAATAGAAGTTAGAGATCTTCCTCATTTAAAAGTTATCATTTCAAGCTGATAAAGGTGGTGTTTCAATTGCAGTTGCAGCACATAAGTTAATAAGATATGTGCATCACATACTCAAACTGATGTTTATTACCACAGAAAGTATACAAATGAAAAAAAAATGTAAACACACAAATTCTCAATTAACACATAGCAGTTCATATTGAAATGGTAAAATATGTATATTAGTGACAGGCACATGAGAAACCTCTATAATCTTTTGGGCTCCAACAATGTCAAAGATTACTGCATGATTATAACAGTATGACAAGTGTGAGAAATTAATATGTGCCGATATGTGATAAAAATGTGGATATAATAAGACTTTTGTCTCTTATCAGTACATGAAAAGTTATGTACAACAGTTTAAATCATGTCAAGTTCTCACTTGCTAATAAATAAATAAATATATATATATATATGTATATATATATATGTATATATATATATATATATATATATATATATATATATATATATATATATATATATATATATATATATATATATATATATATATATATATATATATATATGCATATATTGCTTTTTGAAGGAGTGCATATTGGGAAGGTTTGTCAAAACTATTAGTATTCTGTTCCAATCCAAATTGATGTACGTGATGATTTATAATAATCTTTTTCCCGTTGTTTTAAATGGATTTTATGTGATATTGTTTTCCTGTCTTGTGTTATGTGTCTGTATTCTAGAGATAAAAGCAAACTTATCACAAACTACTGGTCAACAGCTTACTAAATGTGTGCTTATGAATGGAGATTTGCGAATGTTTTAGTTTTGTTAAATCGCAAGGGTGCGTAGAAAACCATAGTATGTTGCAGTAAGATATAGGCAAATAAGTTTATAGTACAAATTATAAGTAACGTTTGCTTGCATAGATAGAGTCTTGCTTTCACCATAATTACCGCGACTTTTGCTATTTCATTAGCCGTGTATATTGCGTGTTGCTTCCAGGAAAGGTCTTCGTCAATAAATGGCCCTAGAAATTTTGAAATACTAACTTGCTGTATATTGTTCTCTACCATTAAAACCTGAATTGATTCTTAATAAATTTGGAGATACCGGAAGAATGGAATAACAATATAACTGGTCTTTTACCAACTCAGGTGGAAATTCCCAAAACAGACAGTTGTATCTGTTAGAATTCACATGAACCTCACATTAAATAAAATCTTAATGAAAACTATGCAAAAAAGGGAAGTGGAGTACAAAGATTGAGAATGACATGACCAAATAAAGATAGCAGTTCTAAATTTGTAATGTTGTAGCTTGTTCGAGCTGGATTTTGTGATCTAAAAAATAGGGGGAAATTTTGGGGTGGGGCCCGTCACAAAAGAACTAAGAGTGACAATACTTAATAAATAGCCTTTATGAGTATTAACGAAACAAAGATCTAAAAATAAGGACATTTTTGCTGCCCCCCCCCCCCTCCCGAAGAATTAAGAGTAACAATACTTAATAAATATTTGGTATAATGGCCAGTCAAGCTATGCAGGGAAAGATACCGACACGGTCTGTGACACTTCATAAACATGTAACGGCACTGTGTACAGTATTATAGATATGACTCCACAAGGTAAATGAACGCTGGCTGCACATCTGTTGCCCAAACATCTGGGGCAGGTAGATAAACATATACATGCAACCCTCACGCAGGACAACGGGCTAAACTCAGTATAAATGTAACCCTCGGGACACAGGGGATAAATAATACGTAAGCAAGTCCCCCACTGTGTATCTTGTACTTGCAGTGCAAAGTCGCATGCCAGCAATTAAGCGATCATGACAATACTTCCAGTCGATGACCTGCGACATTAGTACGCCACATGAATACACGGTTGGGTGCATGTCACCACCAAGTTTTTACATTATCAAACTCCAGACTCAAGATCTGTAGACGCAAGAGGCCAGGCCGACCAGGTCAAGGGAAATAGACAATGCCAGCAGCAAGGGGTGATATGGAGAGCTCTGGTGAGTGTGAGAGATGGAATATGTGTCACCAATGGTGTAAATCAATTGTTACCAGGTTTTCCTCCCTGGTCGGTGTCCATCGTTTCCTGATCAGTGGTATCCTTGGGAACCTCGTGGGTGTTTCTAGTTGAATTATGTGTGTATTATCGTTTATGCCAAGGCACACATGAAGCAGTGCTGCCCAATTTACTCAAGAAAGGATCCGATAAAAGAGTCTGTATTCTTGGTTTTAACTTAATCTTTTTGACACCGAGGTAAAATACCACCAGTACTAGAATGGTAATCACAACCACTTTTGGGACACCTGAGACAATACTGAACACCAGTTTCAAATGCATTCCATACAGGCGAGGCTGAATCTTTGAGCGCTGATTTGCAATTGCTCCCTTCAAATCCCCAACTCCTAGGCCAGAAAAATCAGTTACCCAAATGTCATTAAGATTTAAACGTGGTAACACTTCAATGTCATGCACAGAGAAATCCCATATGTTGGAAAACTGATATATTGAAGCAACATGAAGCTTTTTATGCTGTATTAATTGTGCAGAGGAAGCTTCATATGCTGTCATCAATTAGAAGCACGGGCTCACTGCCTCACAACATAATTCCAAAATGACCAGGGAAACAGAGCTATGTACCTATACATTGCGAGTGTGTCCATTTGTGTTTCTGCGACAAATTACACTTAGATGAAAGTTGAATTGTGTAGAGACAACCCACAACTTTGGCATTAAAAAGAAAAAAAACCTTGGAGTTTTAGCATGCCCTAGTAACTCTCTTTGTATCTTTGTTCCACAGAGCAATTATGCACAATTCTGAATTGGCTTGACTTTGTAATTGACCTTTAAGTAGACAGTAATTTATGTGTGCCCCAGAACACAACTGGGCCTCAGGTGCAGACAACAGATCATAATATTGGTAGTCTTAAGAAATTGTCAAGTACTTATTTTCTACTTGGCACCTGTCCATTATTTTTGAGGTTTTGTGGTAAATAGGGACATTCAAAATATTGAATATTAAAACGTGTGTATTATCCAGCACAAGTGGCATTGTGGAAACAACGTGGAACTTCTGGTTATCTGAAACTACTGTAGTTATCAAGTTGCAAAAGTACCATTTATTACCATAAATGAGAGATTTGAGTTAATTGTACCCTTTTTGAACGATGCATTTAATTTTTTGTAAGACAGTCATGAAAGCTTTAGGTGGGATGAATGTTACCGTGAGCTACCTTTTATTTATTCTATACACTTCACCACGCAGAGTGTCAATATCCAATATGTTTTGATCCAATACGCCCGATACCAAATGAAAAAGGTGGTGTGTTCATGTTTGCAAAGAATTAAAAGCAACTGCTTGTGCCACGTCCAAAAACTGGGAATGCATATCATTGACAAACTGTTGAATTTGCTTTGTTACATTCTCCAATTGCTTTATTGCTCTTCTATTTTGACCCACAGTTAAATTAGTTTTGTTCAGAAGTGTCAGACTGTGGACTTACACATGTAATGCACCGGTTTGTGAAGTCTATAATCAAATCAACTCTTGTTTAACTTTCTACAAATCTGAAGTTGTACTCAAGGCAAAAATATATAAACCCATGAGTTTTCCTAATGGGTGTAATAAACCACACTGACCTCGTGTCAATTTTCCTTTGAAGGGTGTAGGAGGAATAGTGAGTCCATTTCCTTTTGCTTCTAACGGAAATTCCAATGAATGACATGCCCTATGTACACTGCGGGACTGATGAAGAAAATCTTTTTCTTGAACGATGATTCAGTGTTATTTGTTAAAATAGCAAAGTGTCTACACATACAAAATATCAGGATGTTCAAAGAAGGAAAAACGACTGTTTTCAAGTGGTGTTATTAAACATAGCCCACTGATCTGGCATTTCACTTGTTCAACTAAAATAACATGGGAACACGGTGGCACATTTTCCTTTTTAGGGATCTGCACTAAGGCATCTTCTGAATCATCCATTTGCGATGCATCAGGGCTATGTTATCACCAATTTTGAGTGCTTTTCAAAATATTCTAACCGAACCAGTGACTTGGCCAGGCAGCCACTAGCAGGTTAGGCAGTGAGAGATATTTATATAATTTCAAAAGGAAATATCCAGTTTGTTGGCCCAATTTGCAACTGGACAGTCACCAAGGCTAAAGTTTGAAGTGGTTCACCAGAAATGCTGACCACCCCCCCCCCACCCCCACCCGGAATTGTGCTTGACGTCAGAGGCCTGTTGACGCTTGCAATCTTGAGTGATATTTCCCAAATTGTTACCCTGGACTTTGACGTACCCTGCAGCTTCTCCAAACATGGCTAACTTTATGGCAGTAAGTACAAATTAGCCACTGGGGAGTATTATTTGTGTATTGGTATCTGGGCTTTTGATCTGCCCTGGCAACTGGTCTTATTTTATTGGAAGGTATTACCTTTTTAATCTTCTGCAGCAAAAACCTCTGACAACATTGTTGTAATATTTCTAACTGATACTTCCAACATGTCTAATCAGCCCTCTTTCCAACCCTCTATTGTGTCACGTTTCATTGGCTCCTGACTATGTCCTTTTACAAGAAAAAAGCTGTATTTGCCTACTGTTGGTCTGTTACATTTTTTTTTTTTGCTGCTTTGACCAGCGTTGTGGGTTGCCTACGGTAATTTTACAGGCCACTGCATTGTCACAGACTCCCTGTAGAAAGAAATTTACCAGTTGTTGTTAAATCAAAGCAAGACTAAGGTTTGTGGTGCTAGCATCTTCGGCTAATACCCCTATTTTCTTTTTTAAACTCTGAACACTTTCCCTTTGTCTTTGGGTTATTCTTCTCAAAGTTTGCATAGCAAGTTGTGTGTTGCTTTGGTCAATGGGGCGTTTTATTATCTTGTCTTTGAAAGTTTGCCAGGTCACGGTTGGCTCCTCCCTAAGCACACGGGAAGCAAATTTTGCTGTTGGCCCTTTAACATTTGTGTTGCCAGTACTTTTACTCTGTCACTATCATTTCACAGGGCTCTTGCTATCTTTTCCAAATCTCTTAGCCACTGCCTAAACTTTGTATTTCCATTCTCTCAAAATTTGATACTTGGGTAGAAAGAATCCTGCATAATCATCGCATATACCAAAGCTTGAAAGTTTGTTGTCAGAACTTGCTAGGAAATAAAATTTAGGGTTAACCTGGGGCTCAGGTTCTGCCACCTGCTCATTTGGTAGTGGTTGATTCGGTGCTTTTTCCATTTTTGCAGCTTTACGCAATGAATTTTGTTAATTTTACACTGACTCGTCTTCAATGACAGAGGCTCTTGTTGGATCCCGCAAGTTAAACAAAGCAAAACTTACCACTAATTTGCTCAGTTGGCTCTTAATCCTGTAGAACGACCCCAAATATAACGTGGTTTTTACCAAATGATGAATAAATGGCAGATAAATGACGAAATTTTTCTCTGTGTTTTAGATGGCATATATTGTATCCAAAAGGCTGTGTACAGTGAAATTATATGTAGATGTTGCACAGACAAGAATACACCGCTGATGTATCTTGGTGTCTGTCACATAACCATCTCTGGCCTACATCCCCAATACAAACAGTTTTATTAATTAAAAATCACGCGAACCTCACGTTTACTGTCATCTTAATAAGACAAATCTAAGACAGGAAGTGGAGAACTAGGAATGATAATGACATGGGCAAATGAAGATGGCAGTTGTAAATTTGTAATCTTGTTGCTTGCTTTGTCTGGATTTTCTGATCTAAAAATAAGGGAATTTTTGGTGGGGACCTCCAGAGAATAACAATACTTAATGGCTATTTCAAAACAAAGGAAGACTTAATGTTCCTGGGGAAGAATAAATATATTAATGTCCATAATGTTCAAATATTTCCATAGCAAGCACTTTGTTACACATGCTTCATCTCAATGAATCCATTTATAGTTTATCTTGATACTTATGTAAGTCAATATATTGACAAATAATAAGACACAAGGCTTTATCGTACTAATTCCATTTATATAGTTGTAGATTGTTGATAAATCAATCCTGTATTCTGGTAGAGAATGCAATAGGATAAAATGTGTATATAACAACAAAATAGTTTCGTATGCTTCTGGGTTACAGTGTATGCAATTGTTTGAATACTTTCACCTTAGTTTTAGACGTTTATCTTTCTTTCTTATTCCAAGGTCACATTGTCATCTAACACCAAGTTGTTTTATTTTTTTTCTTTCATTTGATACAGTTTAAAATAACACAATGGTTCTTTGAACTGAATGCAAGATAAATAAACATTTGTTCCAAATAGTATTCAGTAACATCAATGTCCCATATTCATTGAAGACCGTATTATCAATGACTTCTATTATACCAAACCTAAAGACTCCACCGCATACAAAACAGCAAATTGTCAATGAAAAACAAATACCAAGGCTCAGTATTCTCGAATAGTGTCCAAACAGTGTTGAAAACAATTTGCATATCGTTATAATGATTCGGAAATAACACACATACACATTCTACCTTTAAACATTTATACAGAGGCTCTTGTTGGATCACGCAATAAAATTTGTGTTTTGGGTGGTTAGGCCTATACATTTTGGAAAAAGAACTAGTGTCTGCAGTTAATGATGAAAATTTCTAAGGTTGCGAGGACCGTTTTAAAACCACCAGTTGCCTTTTATGGGTGACTGCCTGTCTCAAGTCAGGAGTGAAATTTGTTTCTTCACATTGGTATTGGAAAAGAAATGTTGATGCTTTGGCACGTCTGAAATCTCTTTGCTTTAATTGTTGGGTTTGGAATTAATGAATATTGATCATGAGTTTCTGTACTATTTGAAAATTACTTCATTGGCTATCTTGTGCTGTGGGCTTGTTCTCCGACTCATAGTGGAGGAAGGGTGTGTTTATAATGTTCCAGATTCATAAATATCACAAAAACACTGTAGGCCTACTTTACTCTTTTACTTCAAACTTAGCTGACTGACAAGTCTGGAGAGCTAAAAGGTGATAGGCCTAACAGGTCTGTTTTTATTTTTTGGCAGAAGAAATTAGATTTGTGTTTTGGGTGGCTAGGCCTATACATTTTGGAAAAAGAACTAGTGCCTGCAGTTAATGTTGGATATTTCTAAGGTTGAGAGGAACGGTTTAAAACCACCAGTTGCCTTTTATGGGTGACTGCCTGTCTCAAGTCAGGAGTGAAATTTGTTTCTTCACATTGGTATTGGAAGAGAAATGTTGATGCTTTGGCAAGTCTGAAATCTCTTTGCTGTCATATGGGTGACTGCCTGTCTCAAGTCAGGAGAGAAATTTGTTTCTTCAAATTGGTATTGGAAAAGAATTGTTGATGCTTTGGCAAGTCTGAAATCTCTTTGCTTTTTATTGTAGGGTTTGGAATTACGGAATATGGATCATGTGTTTCTGTACTATTTACATATACTTCGTTTGTGTGTGTGTATTTCTAATTTGAATTAAGAATCTACTACCATTTAAAAGTATGACAAAACACAAGTGTGTTGTAATTGCAAATAAAACTTTCCAAGTTATTTCTCGGGTCACAATAACAGCTAACCATATGACCACAATTGTATATTTGAAAAAAGCACGAGTGTCAATTTTTTGCAGAGCAACCATCACAGGTACATGGGTGAGAAGGTTTGTTAGTACGCAGGCTAGATACTGATGCCATCTGTGAGCACATTAGACGACATTTTTCCTCAGAAAGACATTGGAAGTAGGGCTCATATAATGGCTAAGAATCTGTTCTTGGCCCTGTACAATTTCTGCTCTTCATTTTGACGTTTGTGGAGCCTTATGGAAATAAGGAAATTCAAAGTGATAAAGTATAATCCTCAAATTTGACTGTTTTTGGTTCTCAGATCAGTTGTCGTTGCCTTGTGAAACATTTTTTTGCTTTGACGCCTCACATCTAATAATAATAATAAAAATAATAATAATAATAATAATAATAATAATAATAATAATAATAATAATAATAATAATAATAATAATCTTTATTTAACGAGGATGATACATGGTAAGCATACACTTATATACCCCATGGCCCTCATGAGTAATAAATAAAATGTTTATTTACTATTTAAAACTATACACACATAGGTTGTGTACATAGTAAGATAAAAGTTTCTGCTGTATACTGTCACCAGCATCGCTAGTACACAACGTCACTGTTCATTCACAGTTGATTCGTTGTAGGAATGCAGATTTAAATGACGATCAGCTGGTTGAGTTTCGTAGTGTAGAGTCCAAAGAGTTCCAGATTTTAATACTACTCCAAGCATAAACAAATTCTCGATGTGTATAAATCACATCGAGAATATGATCTCGTGCAACGGTATACTCTATTTCCTGCTGTGTGAAATAAGTCTGAAATATAACTTGGTGTTAATCCGTTTTGAGATTTGTAAACCATAATTGCTTTTGTATATATAATTCTGTCCTTTATGGAGAGCCAGTTAAAATTAGACAGTAGCTGTTTTGAGGCATAGTTCCGAGCTTCCTTGTCTGGAATGTCAAGTATGAGTCGAGCAGTCCGGTTTTGCAGGGTCTGAAGGTCAGAAATCAGAGGCCAGCTACCCCACACAATGGAACAATAGCCCAAGTGATGAAGTATGTGGGCAATGTAGAATAGTTTTCTGGCTACGGTTGGGAGGTGTGACTTTATTTTCCATAATAAGCTAAGTTTGCAACTTATGGTATTCGCAGTTTTAGTAATATGTTCATTCCAGGTCAAGTCATTTAATAAATGAATGCCAAGAAGTTTTTTTCTGAGGTTACATTTTCTAGGGTAGTATCATGCAGTTTTATCTTGAGTGGTTTGTCGTGGTCCGATAGGTGGTATCTTTTCTGCCCTGTGATGATGAGCATGCATTTAGTTTCGTTGACATTGATTTTCATTTTGTTTTGTTTGCACCACTGATTCACAGATTCCATGTCTGCATTTAGCTTCTCTTGTAGTTCATTGGTGGTTTTGGCAAATAGCGACAGCGTTGAATCATCTGCATACATATCAATTTCCCCATGTTTTATTTGCAGTGGTAGGTCATTTATAAACAAAATAAACAACAAGGGTCCAAGAATGGACCCTTGAGGTACGACACATGTGACGGGTGATGGTTCTGACAGTTGGCCTTTCAACATAGTTTGTTGTCTTCTTCCAGTTAGGTAGGAAGTAAACCACGCTACAGAGAAGATTGGTATAGTTCCAATTCCCTAAGCAGTAAGGCGTGGTTGACTAAGTCGAGTGCCTTGCGGAGATCGATAAGAGCTACCCCATTGGACAGATTTTTGTGGATTGCAGAGGCCCATTTTGTAGTGATATTTACTAGTGCTGTCTCACAAGAGAATAGTTTTTCTAAATCCCAACTGAGTCATATGCAGTAAGTCACGAAACTTTAGAAAACTGTATAAAACATCATGGACCTGCCTTTACAGTAGTTTCGAGATGACCGGCAAGATGAAAACGGGTCGGTAGTTTTCCTTTTCTTATTTAGGACCACTTTTATGTAGTGGTACCACCTTTGCTGCATTCCCTTCAATCGGGGAATATGCCTGTCTTGATTGATAAGTTCATGATGTAGGTGGGGGAAGGGTCTATAAATGGTGCTGCGAATTTCAGTAGTTTTTATTGGGATTCCATCTAACCCATTGATTTCCGTGGATTGAGAGAAAGGAGTTGTTTTTCAACAAATAACTGGGTCACAGATGGTATTGAAAATTTGCAATCTTCTGGTAATTTATTCCATATGTAATCTGTCAATGTCCCAGGCTAATGTTCCTTAATCTCACCGTCCGTCTACTGTTGACTTAATCCTGTGAAAAAGCTCTTAAACCTGTCAGCAATGTCATTAGGATCTGTTAGTGCATTCTCATCATGATTAATGTAAACAAGACCTGAGTTTTGCAGTTTAGGCGATAAATCACGTAGTATCCCCCACAGTTTCCTGGAGTCCTTTAGATTTGCATTGGTAGTGTTTCGGTAATAAGTTTTCTTTGCTTCCTTAATAAGATTATTTACGTTGTTTCTCCATATCTTTTGGTTTGTATCATCTCTTTCGGATGTATATCTATCTCTTATTTTCATAGCTTCTATTATCTCATCCTCTATCTATTCTGATTGTATAGCCTTTTTAACTCTTCATTGCTTCTGAGGAGCATGCTGATTTACGCAATCCATAAACAAGTATGTCCCGGTAGCTAAGGCGTCATTTGGGTCATCAAATTACATGATTACGCTCCAAGGAATATCACTGCGATCCTTCTTAAAATTTTCTTCATCAAATTGTTTGTAGGATTGACATGTGATGGTTGTATGATGATTTTTACGTAGGGCTCCATTATGCTTCCGTACCATACAAATGGGGACATGATCAGAGATGTCGATATGGGCTACTTTCCAATCTCTCACATGTTCTGGGTTTGTAACATATACATGACCAATAAGTGTCTGTGATTCCCCTTGTATGCGAGTTGGCTCTTTTATAATTTGTGTCAGGTTGAACATACTAGTCAGTCGAGCCCATCTACCAGGGATATCATCAGACCTCAACAAATTTATATTAAAGTCACCAATAATAATTATCTCCTTTCCTTCGCGGTATGCATTTCCCGTCATTAATTCAAAATGTTCATACCATTCAACCAGGGAATTTGGGGCCCGGTAGATAGTTGCAATAAGGTATGGTTTGGAGTTTGGGAACATGATTTCTACCCACACAGTTTGTACCTCAGCTATATTGTATTATTATGATATAAATACTTATATTTCAGTACTTTTTCAGACTTGCCTTCATATATCACTAATATTTTTTCTTCTGAGTGATAAAACTATGTCAATTATAACAACTTTGAAACAAACTCTGACAAGACATTTCTGACGCTCGGATGAGAATATGGTATATTCATCTGAATCATTGTTACTTTTACCAAAGGAAACTTTAACTGCTCCTATTCCCATCAAATATTACATATTAAAAAACCTGGGCCTCTAGCCCCACTAAAATCACTTCTTGCATAAAATCTCTTTACCTGCAGGACGATTTTACTTTTACTTCAATACAATCATTTCTGCAACTGCATGTAAAACTATCATCAGCAGGAGCAAAAGCATTATAATAAGCCTTTTGTTGAGACGATGCTTGTATTATTCCTGGATAACATTTCTGATATACACTTTCATATGATTGCATTCTCGGTGCTTTCAAAATGGACAGGGTCGCGAGAGATGCTCTGCTCAAGCTAATATAAGGAAATATTTCTCAAAAAATATCAAATACAAGCCCTTCAACTGGAGGCACATTACGCCTCATGAAATATGCAGTTTCATTCCATGACCATAACATATTGTAAACTGGTCAACAGTTGATAACACTGTGTTTTTGTTACAGGTTTCTCTCAAAACTGCTCTCCCTCAGACATAAAGCTGCTGTTTGTTTGCATTTTCTCATTCCTGTGCTCTCTTC
>CAXHWN010000635.1:0-29000 GCA_964020975.1 Hermodice carunculata
ATGGCACCTCTATCTATAATAGTTTTGACGTTATTCAAGATTTAAATTTTGTGTATTTGCCTAATTTGCATAAATCAAACTGCTGCAACTTTGATTCAAGGTTCATTGAATGTAGCTATCTCGCACACCTATCAGTTTAAGTTAGAATGGCATCTCTGCTTATAATAGTTTTGAAGTTCTTTAATGTAAATTTGTGTATTTACCCAATTTGCATAAATAAAAATCCTACAACTTTGTCTTATGGTTCACTGGATATGGCTTGGTCACAAAGCTATAATTTGAAGTTGGATTGGCACCTGTAGTTATGATAGTTTTGAAGGTACTCAACTTTTAAATTTTTCAAGTCCTCCCAATTAGCTTAATTTAAAATGCCACAGCATTTGTTCACTTCCATGAAATTGGTAGGTGTGGCAAATCAGGAAGCATAACTTGAAAATTTGTGTCTATCTGTAATAGGTTTGAAGATGTGGAGCTTTTACAATTCTGATTGGCCGAATTTGTAGAATTTTTAACATCATGACTATTCCAAATAATATGCACAACTTGACTATTGGGTCAATCACCTTGCCAAGTTTGGTTCTTTTCGGAAAAAGAGTGTCCAAGGAAATTGAGGACAAAATTTACACACAAGTAAGTAAGCAAGCGAGTAAGTAAAGAATAAAGTATTTGAGAGAAAACAAAAAGTGTGTATTGTCACAGAAACCTGATAACTTTTATGTACCTTGACTGGACCCACACCATAGATTTATTCGGCTTTCACCTGGCTGAGAGCTTTAGTCTCCTCGGCTGGTTCGCGAAAGTCACGGACACAAAGTGTTATTTCTGGTGAGAATATCGTAATCACTTGTAATTTTTCTTACATTTGTCAAGCCGCATGAGTGCAATATTTTGGCATGTAAATTCAGCCAAAACTTTACACTTAATGTTGAGTCATAATATGGTGTAGGCCGACGGAAGTGAATTTCAACAGGTTTCATGACAAAAGCATCCGATCAATGTGGAACCCATTTGATAAAATATCGTCGCTTAAAAAGAAACACAACTTCCTGTAGCTTTGGTGGAAAGATACATAATTATACCTCAAATTTACTCTGAATGAAACTCATAGAAATAATTGAAAACAAAATTAGCATGACGGCCAATGGGTCGCAAAAACTTGTTAGTCACGATAACCTAAAGTATGGAGTTACAATATATACCCCAATTTCATTTGGCTGTATATCAGCGACAAATCGTTGGTTTTTGAAAAAATTAACCCAGTTACTGATACTATAAAACAGTATGATTTTTTTCTAATATAAATGTGATAATGTTGCCTTTTTTTCAACATGAGATCAAGATGCGTCAGTTGGAATGTTATTTTGCACTCCTCCCAAATGGTACGTAAATAGAAGAAAATTGACAAAGAGGACGACAGATATCAAAATTTTCGTGCTATCGGATTAAGATAGAGGGATTTTCAACAAATTATTGAGTTTGCCAATTTGTCTGTGAATGAATGAATGAATGAATGAATTAATAAACTGTGTTCGTATTTGGATATTATTATGCAACAGTTTAATCCGATGACATTTTATTTTAGATCAATAGATTATCAAAATGCTCGCGGTCATATATGTTCTGTAGGTTCTCGAAACATGTTGCGCGTAAATATATTTGGTTTTGAGTCAGTCACTTTTGTAATGGTTATTATGTCTACATTTGAATTGTGTGCACTATTAAATTAAAGTATCTGTTCAGCTAAATATACACATTTATGTGGCTGAGAAGATCGTCCTCTTGAATTACATTGATTCACCTGCATGTGCCGGTAACTTGTTGATATTTTACTACTAAATTCGAATATTTGCCAGTAAATTACCCCTTCGTTGTAAATAAAGCCATAGTGATATTATGGCCGATTAAAGGAAGTTACTACTTCACCAGCACCACCAAAAAGCAAAGAAACAAATGGCGAAAATACCACTTAGTTACAATGGTTACAGTGTCAGGGATTGACAAGAATAAAAAGTTGTGGTTCCCATCCTTTACATTGTACTTTAGTCAGTGGAATTCACGATTGTATTCCCATTGGTTCTCATTGTAATATGGAGCTTAATAATATTAAAACCGCTCTTCATGGACACACAAAGTAAGTAACGTATATTGTTGGCACTTCCGCTGCAAGAAAATGTATATTTAAGGTTGCTGTAATATACAAGCCAATAGGCACACACACACACAGACACACACACACAGACACACACAGACACAGACACGCGCGCGCCTTGTCCTCGCGAATTTTAGGTATTGGATTGTGTGTTCAGCTTATTACTCAAATAATCGCGCACTGAGACTCTTTACTGTTAACACATTCATTTTCACGGGTTCTAATGGCGGTTTTTGCATTGTGGACCTTTCGCTCAATGTATTTGTTATAATTCCTGTCAATGTACCATGTTAAAAACCTTTTTCACTGGTTTCTTATTTTAGCAATTTTGAAGTATCAGCGAAATGAGCGAAAATAAAAATTGTAAAATCAAATGAAATCACGTTTTTTCCAGTGAATGTCACGTTTTGAGGTTAATAGGAATAGTCGTAAATTGTGTCCTACTGTCAACTGTTTAACAGGAAAATTATTAAAATAATTAGTCATTTTTTTTTTCATGTTAACAATGTGTCATTTTTACATCCGGGCCTTGTAACAAAACCTGGAAATAGCAAACTACGTTATAGTCCACATTTTATGAAGATCTGAACCAGCCGCCCCCGGGAAGGGAAAATGGAGGCAAGTTTCGAAGAATTTTCTATGCATGCTCGGCAAGGCAGATTAAATACAGTTCTCAGACAAATCGTTATAGGTCAGACACTTGCGTTAAATACTAATACATGGCCAAGGTGTAGTTTATGCATTCCACCCGCCAAGGGAGAAATGTTCACGGAATTCGTGCATCACCAGTTGGGTTGACAGAGTACCGTTTGTAGAAAGTACTTTTAGAATAGGCCGAGTGATATAATTTTATAAGGAGGTACCAGCCGGCCAGGGTTAATTGACTTATTATTATTATTATTTTTTAAGCTTAATATATATACAGTATGGTTGAACAAGAGACATCTCAATGCAAAACATGGACGAAACCGGGTCCTTGCTAACATATACATGGCTCCTGTGACTTTGAAAACGAGGTAAAGGTCACCGAAATGCAACAAATCCATTTGAGTTTCAGGTGGCCAGCAAGTCTTAAAACTTCGTCTTCACAAACAAATGGTGGATGAGCGTCTCCACCAAAAAAAAAAAATTAAAAAAAAAAAAAAAAAAAAATTGTCTCATGGCCTTAAGATTTGTTTCTTCCGTTGGCAGTTTATATGAGAAAGGACTGAAATGCATGCGGCGTATTCGGGATGGTTGCACGGACGTTACAGACAGAGACCGTCAGGACATAAAAGCGTACGTTAAAACAGTGGTCTCCCACGGCATGGTGCGTCTCTGCACACATCCAGACATGTTGAATGGTAAGCAATCTTCTTGCATCCCTCATCCCGTTTTGGATGCAACTGAAGCCCAGCCTCGTTATCGACTCGACAGGCAGCATGTTTTGTCAGGGTTCATATTCTCTGAATTACAGAATTGAAAAATTGTATAAAACCAAAAATGAATGAAATAATCATCGCAAACAACCCTTTCTGTGTCGCAACTTGGAGACTACTTTCTCAGAACATTGAAAATTTCGCTGACATTTTTAAGTCCAACCTTTCTGCTGGCGTGAAGTCTTAATAATGTCACTGTTAAACAGGGGAAACAGTGGGGAATTCTGACAACAAAAGGTAAAAATAGGGATGAATATTACATTTCCACTGAAAGATCAGAAAAAAGGGTCAGTTCATAAACACTGCTAAGCTCATATCATACCAATTACCAGCTTCACGGAATTTACGTCACCATCCTGACTATTTTCAGCTTATGTGCGTCATGCACCGTGTATGTATGAACACCAGAACGAGACTGACACGTGTCTTGCTAAGAGCAAGGCCAACTTTGAAGCCATACATCGTGCAGAGAGTTTGCGACCCAGTGGCGCCAGTCTATCCAAGTACTGCAAGTATGATCAGTTATACGGTGTGGGCTTTTGTGTGGTGCTCTATCGTTGTGTAATATTGCACCAACCCTTCAACGTTTGTGCAGCCGACAATGTCACATCGTGTAACACTGCACCGGTCCTTCAACGTCTGCACGGCCGACTATGTTACATTGTGTGACACTGCACCAATCCTTTGAGGTCTGGACAGCAGACTATATCGCATTGTGTGACATTGCACCAATCCTTTTACTTCTGTACAGCCGACAGTGTTACATTGTGTAACATTGCACCAATCCAATGACACCAGTACCAGCTGACTATGTTACATTGTAGAACACTGCACCGACCCTTTAACGTCTGTACAGCCGACTGTGTAGCATTGTATAACACTGCACTAATTATTTATGGTCTGTGCAGCCGACTATGTTACATTGTGTAACATGTATCAATCCTATGACGTCAGTACAGTCGATTATGTTACATTGTGTAATGCTGCAGTGTGAGTAAAACCGCACAAGGCATTCGTTCTTTGCCTACAATTTTTTATGTTACGTTTTAAGACACAAGACCTATTACACCTCGTCTGATTTGTCTGCAAGTGCGGTTACATTCTTCAGGACAGCCATATAGTTAAGAAAAATATGACCCACATTCATAAATTTCAAACCCAACAATGACAGCTGAAAACTTATAGAGTTACCAAAGCATCAACATTGATCTTCCAATACCGATGTGAAGAAACAAATTTCACTCCTGACTTGAGACACACAGCCACCCATAAAAGGCAACTGGTAGTTTTAAACCGGGTCTCTCAACCTTTGAAGTAGTCTTCCTTAACTACAGACTTTAGTGTTTCCAAAACTTCAAGGCCTAACCACTCAAAACCCCAATTTTATCATTTCTGCCGAAAATAAGAACAGACCTGGTAGGCCTTTCACTTTTCAGTTCTCCTGACTTGTCAGTCAGCTGAGTTTACAGCAAACGAAGAAAGTAGGCCTATACCGTTGTTGTGATATTTGTGAATCTGGAACATTATAAACACACTCTAGCTCCATCATAACTATATAGCATGGCATCAATATTTGCCCATTTGTAATGCGATATAACCACTCCTAAAGTCCTATCACTGCCTTCAGGTATTAATATTAGGGCATTCGGCTTAGTTTTACATAATTTCTTGTATAACAACTAAAAAAATTTAGTGTCACTGTTCATTGCTTTCAAGTTGCATGGCGCGTAAAACCATAAGGTTCGAGCCAGTAGCTCGGCACGCTATCGTGGTGGAGCTGAGAATACTGCAGAATCTCCTATTGAGATCACCCCAAACTGAGACCATTTTTACATGAACCCCCCCCCCCAATTTACTGTCCCTTTTGTTTGTTTTCAAACCATATCCTCTATCAAGGCTAGTGTTTGGTGGTCTTATGAAAAGATGCCACTGTTTATATACTTTTGTACTGAGATGCCTTTTGTGTTTTATGCTTTTTTACGTATATTTTAACCGTATGTATCTGTTATTCGTTATTGTCCCCTGGCAACTGTGTGGTACATATTGATGTAAATATTTACATGCTCTGAAATTTTCATTAACTTCTTCGTTTATTCACCAAGGACATATTGTTCTGCTGTTAATTTTATCTGTAGCTTCAATGAACCTTTTTGTACATTTGTATGAATGTAACTATGGTAAATATGTTAGACTTTTCATGGTATTTTGGGATCATTTGTTAATTTGTATACACTTATATGTCAAGTTATCAACCAATTGAAATGCTGAGACATGAAGAAGATTGGTTGGCTACCAGCAAGCCTCGGTTGCACGCTAAGCCTTAGGCTGTGACGTCACCAAGCTAGGCAAATTCAATATGACGGCCATGTTATCAACTGGTATCACATACAAATAAGAAATAAAAAAAAAAAACAGTGGTACAAAATATGTGTTATGATCTCTCACCTTTGAATATCATCTCTCTCCAGATATAAATCCATATCAAGGTATTGTTCTGGTCTAATGATAAATGGTAATCCAAAGCGTCCATTTCATTACTGACCTGTCAGCCACTGCTGACCCAAAATATCCGGAAGTCATACATATAATTTTGATGAAATTTTGTACAAACAAGGTGATGACAGAATATTTTGCCATCTGATGCAAGCAATAAGATGTAGGTCCAAATTAGAAGGAAATAATCTTGTGATCCGACTGTGAAGTTCAACCTCTAAAATGCCCCATTTTGAAAAACAAAAACAAAAAAAACCCACGGTTTTTTTTTTTTACGAAGCTCAACTTTTGTAACCTGGTATGGGGTCTAGTCCCAGCAATTTGCACCTAGAATGCACTGCAAAATCATACAGATTCATCGGGTGGTGAGATAGTAGCAACCCTGTGTCCACCTTCCAGCCAAAAAGAAAGGACCCCCCCCCCCCCAATTCCATATTTAGGGGGTAGGGCCCTTTTAATTTTGATAAAAATTGTACAATTTTCCCTAGAATGCTCAAAAAAAATTTTTTTCACAATGTATAATATCAACAAGTATGAAACTTGGCATAATCTATGTTATTAAAGAAAAAGTTTTATTTTATCAGTTGCCCCCCCCCCCATTACTTCTGATAAAATGGACTGTTCCGTTATTCAAATTCGACCACTTGTATCTTGGAAATTTTATCCCACCCCAGTCCCAATCTATACGCGCTCGAAAGCACGGACACTTGCTGATAAAGTTGCAGCGTGAATGAGTGCTGGCTCTGTTTTAAATTAAAATGCCAGAGCAGCATCTGGTGGTGGGCGTTCCAAACGGGCATCTCTTGCATCTTCAGTGGGGGGTGGGTGACAGGAAGCTTGTAAACTGACCATTTATCTGGACCCAATAAAGGCACCGGCTGTTATATAAGTGATAAATTACCTGTCACACCCCTTTCATGTGATCCAAAGCTGAGAGATGAATAAACACAGGGCTTGTGATTTTGCATGGTGCAATGGGCACAAGGGCTCTGTGATTGGCTGTTCACTCAAGATGGCCGTCATTTCCATGTTAACAAGAACCAAGCATGCACATTTGCTGGAGCCAGTGCTTTATCCAGTTTTGCAGCATTATACATGTACACAGAATAATGGAACAGCATACAATACAATTTGAATTAATACAGAACTCACGAAACCAGGACTTGCTTGAACTACTAGTGAAATTGGAAGAGTCATGATGTTTAAAATTATGAAAATTAGGGGCAATTAGAATTATAGAAGCTTCATATCTTCCAAACTGTAGCAGATAGACACAAAATTTCAATGTGCATTTATAAGTTTGTGATACCTGCCAATATAATGGACAGTAAATGAAAGTTGTAGAATTTCGAATTATGCTAATTAGGAGCACTGAGAAATTTAGAAGTTGAATATATCTAAAACTATCATAGATACAGATGCCGTTCCAATTTCAAGTTACAGGTTTGTGGCAAAGCCGCATCCGATGAACCATGAACCAAAGTTGTAGGATTTCAATGTATGCAAATTACTTGCATAATCAAAATTTAAATCTTGAATAGCTGGAAAAATTCTAGATATAGGTGCCATTCCTACTTAAATTTATGGGTTTGTGACAGAGCCGCATCCAATGAATCATGATCCAAAATTGTACAATTTTAATTTATGCAAATAAGATGAATACACGAAATTTGAATCTTGAATAACTTCAAAATATTACAGATAGAGGTGCTATTCAAACTTCAATTTGTAGGTATGTAATATAGCCGCATCCAGTGAACCATAAACCAAAGTTGTAGGCTGTTACTTTATTCAAATTAGGCAAATATACAAAATTCCAATGTTGAATAACTTCAAAACTATTATAGATGGTAGTGATATTCAAACTCTACTTTACCCGTTTGTGACATGGCCACATCCAATGAACTAAGAACCAAAGTTGTAGCATTTTCATTTATGCAAATTAAACTAATACACGAAATTTAGATTATGTTGAACAATGGCAAAGTATAGTATTTCAAATTGTTCTGATTTTGAAGGCACCCAGACAGATTTGCTGTGAAGCAAACCATCTTTTCTAGTTATTTGTTTTCAAGTATATATCTGTAACGGTCCTGTTGGTTCCCATAGTTGGGCCCTGTATGGTCTGTAACAGAATGACTTTCGTACAACTGTCCCCGCAGAATCATTCGACATTACGACCTTATTGAATGTATCTACTTTTTAACGTATTTGTAGAAACGTTCTGAAATCTTCGGACCAATCTTAGTGGGACCTATTGTTGGATTATAGGAGAGTCTGTAAATCCAGATTTCCATGGTTGCTCATATTTTGGACATATTTCTGTGTAATATATGTGTCCATCAATTTACTATTTTCATTATATATGAATATATCGGTACGCATGCGCCATATTATTTTCAAATGCCACCTACATATGATTCGGAAAACGTTGAGTTTAAAATTTGACATCTGTTTTCGCCCAGTTTTGGCATCAGTAAATGCATAAGTCTGTCTTCATGTTGTTACATATTAAATAATTATTGCAATCCGCCAAATCCTTGAATGAAGGGTGCTGGGGAAACGTCAATTGTTTCATAAACGGCAATCACAAAACTCTAATTTCTGCTACAAAACATTGCGCGACTGTTTGTTCTGATAATTTATACAGAGCAAATATCTTTAATTCTTATATTCTGGCCAATATGACTGGTCTAACTATAATTGTTCTAAATGCTCTAATTACCCTGAGGCTTCCTTTAGTAATTTGCTGATTGGGGAAAATTTAATGGAGTGAACATTCTGGACACTGGTTAAGCTTCAGGCCCTTACGGCGTAAGCGCAAAGAGAACAGTCTGGTCATAGTTTCTAAATCTGACTTCAAGCTTATATATCTGTCTCTGCCAAAGCAAGCATTTCAATCTGAATAGAAGAAAGCGGACTACAATATACAACACAGCGACGGCAGTGATTGCAACAGCTACCGCCCCGATATTGAACGAGGAAATATGAAACGTGTCTTGTTAACTTTCATATGGATAATTTAGTTGCATCCGACAAACATCGCAGTTTCACTCCAAATGACGCGACCAATCAGTTTAACTCTCTTTACAATCAATTTTGTAAAGTGGTTAATGAACAAAAGAAGGTCGTGTGTGTGTGTGTGTGTTTTGTTTTGTTTAGTTTTTCTCTTTTTTTCTCCTGTTTTTTTTTTTTTTTTTTTTTTTTTTTGGTTGTTGTTTGCGTACTTTTTTGTCTTTGTTCTGTACGTATGTATGTTTACTTTGGTAGGATTTAACGCCATTTTGTGTATGCTACGCGCGTCTACCCTGCGTGATGCGTACAAAATCGCTATACAGAGCGATTGAAACGCATAGGCAACATGCAGTACGCACTACGCATACATGGAAATGGGTTAGTTAATTTTAAGTCCATCAATTATTACCCACTACGCAATACGCAGAACGCAATACGCGCACATGGAAAGCCAGCTTTGCCATGGCGCGCCATGCCGCGCAGCGTATTTTGGAGTAAGCGCTTTCGTACGGTGGAAAAACAATCGAGACTGACCAAGAACACAACGATCTTGGGCTCTAGTTAAAATAAGATTTATCATGTTCTTCTCATAGTGTTAATGAAGACGATTCCACTACTCGTAAGAAGACTCAAGAGTGTCAGTTGTGTAGTTCAACGAAATTCGTTACAAAGTACAGGCCTGGTTGGTACACTGACCAAAATCCGGCCATGGACCTAATGTTGGCTTCCGTTGTTAACAGTTTTTACAGCTCTAATAGTAATATTCCTGTAAAATTAGCTTTAACCGATGGAGGGACGATCTGCAATAAATTCGCCTGGTCCCTTTTGTAAGGAACAATAACATTGGTTTGTTACTCCTTTGTATAGGCCTAAGCAGCATTGCGAACAAAATTCCCACAAATGCATGAAAGTCGAAATAGGACACAAAAAATGAAGTTGCAAGAGTTTCCCTTCTGACATCATAAATGCTCATTGTTTATGTTTCATACTTTAGATATTGAATTGTGGGCGTAGTTGAGAATTTTTTACACATTTTCGTTTCATTTAATTCATTAGGCCTATATCGACAGGAGGCCTAATTGCAATTCTTGGGGACAAAATGAACTGCACAAAAACGTTAGTACCACGGGTCTTACACTTACAGTCGGCAGTGGGGTGCCCAGACGCTCGTAACGCTCAATCAGTCAAGCAGTCCTGCTAGGCCTACGGGGATACGGAAAGGGGGGTGGGTAGCGAGGGTGAACCTAGGCCTATAACATCTGTACGTGCAATGGCCCACTTAGGGCCTCACCCTATCTGCAATGAAGTATTGTGTATTCATCTGTGCAGTCAATGATCATTCCTGCTAATATTAATAAGATAGGGGAGGGTTGGCCTAGAACCACTAGTGCACTGCGTCGTCGGCCGGAGCTCGAGCTCCTACTCAGTATAGAGTTTCCTTTTAATAACATATGTAAGCCTGACTTACATATGTAATTAAAAGGAAGCCGTGACAGGAAAAAGTCAATTCTTTTTTTTAAATTTAAATTTTGAAACAAAAACTGTTACAAAGGTGGCCGAATGGTTTCTCACTTTATTTGTATCTTACATCAGCTGAGTTTGTGATTTACTTCTTTTGAGTAAAAGATTGGCTATATCCGCTTCAACGTTAATGAGAATATGCCTTGAATGGGTTTCATCAAGGAGGGTAGAGGCTCTTTCTACCCTCCTTGGTTTTACTTTTATTTACTTTGTTTATGAAGCCAAGGTCTTGTAATCAAAATTTTCATCCAAACATTAAATTGGAAATTGGTCATCGAGATCAACAGAAGACTTGTGAATTCAAGGGCGTTATTTTCTATTCAACATCATCAATCATGAAAAGCGGCCGACATTGAGTCATAGGCCTATACTGGCCGGCATTAGGTACCATGTGGCCGTTCTTTGGTCACCCACGGTCGGATTTTGGTCCAAACCGTTTATTTTGGGCATACAAAATTTGAAGGAGTTGACTTTTTAACCCTAACTGCTTGTAATAAGTATAAGACGAATATGTTATAGCGCAAATTCGAAATATAGGGAGCCTCAAAATGATTTGATGCTGAGCACAGAATTGACGTAGGCCTATCGTGACTTGTTACACAAGGAACGCACTAAGAGGACCGGGTTTTGGTCAGTTTACCCCTTATCCCACATGCCCTCTTCACTGGAAAAACTGTTATACATGGACAGCATAATGTTTAAAATTCAAGAAAATAATTTTTAATGCAATGATTGAATATGTACGTAATATAAGCTAAGTGGATTTGCGAAATGGCTATTATAATGAGCATAGGGAATCATGCATATCTATATGTATACTCACTGCCTGTCTCGCCCATGGAATTATTATGTTTATGTATGTTTTCGTTTCTGCACTGTGACATGTGTTATCTGCATTGTTTGTTTGTTTATTTATTGCCTGCTCCTCAATCGCCTTTGAAATTACGTATGTTGAGATTCAGTCATTATCGCAAAGGTCTGGAATTGCAAGTATAGGGCAAGTCATCATCATGTTTTGTCAACATCAATATCCGTGTGCAATCGCAAATATCAAAAACAGTAAATATCTGAAATACCTGAACGATATGTATAATTATATACTCTTTGTTTGAAACAGCTGCATTGAATTGGATACACAACACAATGACCCGAGTTTTCCAAATGCATAGATGGAAGACACACTTTCTGCTGCAGGCTTTTGCGCAGACATGTTGGCTCCTTGGATTACATGCATAAAACATGTTATAAATCGGTCATTTATATATTTGATATGTAATTTTAGGTTTCTAGAATGAAACTTTTATGTGTGTCAAATTCAATAGTAAATCTGGAAAATTCATCAGTTTTGATTGAAATATACATATATATGTGCAAAATTCTATTTTGTTATAGTAGCATTTCAGACGGGTGTAATTTTCACATTCCACTCCAATACCTAAAATGATACTCAGAAATCTAAAATTTGATTATAGTATTAAAATTTGAACTTTTACTGCGGCGATATGGGTTATAGATACATGCAGATCTGTATGAATGATGGCTACATGAAATTCCATATTCTTATATCTAGAATTCAAATTCTATATATTAGTAAATCAATTGTAGATATCTAAATTTTGAATACACAGATTCAGTTTGAAGTATTATTACCCTACATTTATTTATTGGATCTAAATGTTAACCAAAATAAGGATTATATATATATCATACAAATCGGCTTATCAATTGATTGTTCTTTAGCTTTTGGCCCATAGCCTATGAAATTATTTTCTGTGACGAAACTTATTTCAACACTATACTCCACGTATAAAAACTGTAGTGCAAATTTTGGCGGTAAATCCATCCATAATTGCAACAGGAGACCTGCATATTAATTTCCCTCCACAAAGCACAGGGTGCACGTCTGTCAATCACTGAGGACACACAGGCATATCACAGTCATAAACAATGCTAGATACCCTTTTTTTCCACAAAATTGGTGTTTTATAGAGAGATCAAAGTTTACAAAGGCCAAATTCATATTCATTTAGTGCTTCCTAAACTGGCTCTAATAAGAGATTTCCTTCTAATTTCTGCCTATACTAAGTGAAAAGTGGAAATATCCAGCTTACCCGCACTGGCGGCTGCCCGTATCTCGCCAGGCGAAACTATGGTTACTGAGACAACTAGCTTCGCAGTTGTGGCGGGAAATTGATATGCATATTTCGTTTTCTTTGGAACTGAACGTTTGTATATATTTTTTCTTTGTAGAGTTGTCAAAGACCTCTTATTCTGTGGTTATCAAGTTCTCCATCGGAAATGTAGCTTGCAAGCAGGACGTGTTTTTGTGAGAATTGCACGAGATTTCTTGCCAGAAGTGCTGACGCAAGGCTGTATCGACGAAGGTGGCGCAACCACACATTCTGTTTCAAACAAATTTACGATTGCGCCAGGTGTCACGCCTTGGTATACCACTAGTGGTGCTCTTAGTGTGGACGACTATCTTTATTGTGGCATATGGCTATGCCTCGCTGGTGCAGCTACTCTCATGGTTTCATGTTTTTGTAATTGTTAATAACTTTCTGAGGTGCATCTTTGAAGATGGGCAGATTTTCTTCTTTTCATCCTCTTTATTCATTATTTTACAAAAAGAAATGAAGTGCCACAATTATGTCTAAAGGAACAACAAAATGTAGTATCAGTCACCAAATTCGTCTACAACACCATAGATAGTTCAGTTTTGTAGGTTATTTTAGGCACAGTATGGAAAAAAGGAAAATCCTCTTGGATCAGAAAAGTGTGATCACAAATATATGCTTATGAATCGCATACCACAGTAACAATTTTACACTTGAAGATAAGGTCAACAGAAAGCTATTAATTTTTAAGGCCTACAATGATACTCCAATTTTTGGATGAACTGGGGTTAAGGATCATCTTAAGAGGCCGCAATGTCAGGTAGGTTAACTTTGCAACAGCAAAGTGCTATGGAATCTAATACTTCTGTACGATAGCCAGTGTTTTCCACAGGGTTGGATGATCGATATTATTTTCCCATTTGCAAACTGCTGTCAAGGGACTGAAAAATACTGCTTAAACAATGATTATGTTTTACCTTTTCTGCCTGTAAAAATGTCACTACATGCGGTTGTATGTGTATTTGACCACTGCCTTTTTATCACTTTGAAATGAACGAGTGAGTCATTCAATTACAACTAAATTACAATATGCAGTGATAATTGGAAAGGAGAACCGCCAGAGTTATAGTATACCTCCTGAAACTGTTCTAAAAATATTTTGATTACTGCATATCAAAAATCCTGTCATTGTCGGAGTACTTTTATACATCCACACAGCGGGCTGTTTGTATGTTAGAACAGTTTTCGAGACTTTGGGAAATTAACCTTTTATAACCTGTGTACTACCTAAATCTGGGCAAACGCCTCATTTTTTCCTCTGACACTTTCACGGCGTTAGGATAATCAAAATCGGAATCGGATGATCGGATCTTTTCGTTAAATTCGAAAGTTGGGTGGATTTTTTTCTCCGGATATCCGACCTCACTCATTGTATTTCATTTAGTTGAATATCATCTTTGTTTTCATCTACTCTGCATGTTTAATTGATGTTAAGTCGCTTTACCCAAGAAAGAGCGTCCACGATTCATTCTTGGATTCACCATCCTGGCACTTAAGGCACTCGGCGAATCAAAAGGCGTGAACAGCATGCATTGACAACAAGAAGTAGGGTCAAACAAGCCCGTAGCAACCTATATATTCTATGTAAAACATGCTGGACCACAAGAGTCAAAAGTACAGTTTCCAAACGTCAAATTTTTATTAAACCCCACGTACTAATAGAGCAGAGTACAGTTTAAAAGCATCAGTGATTTTCAACCCAAAATCTTTCTCCAGCTCTGAGTGATTTGCATCCAAAAAAGGCCTATTTAACATGGGAATGAACGGGAATACACACTATCCACCGAGTAGAGGTTTGTAGGTCAGTGCCTGTGATGTCATGGTGAAACCAAGAATTAACAAAGATATTTACATATGCTTTGTTTGTTCGCTGTACATACATGTTAATCACCTGTCCATGTTGACATGGCAACTGTCGAGAAACCGATTCGGAGACTGAAATACCAAGAAATCTATTTCTGGTTGCTGCTTCTTGTCTCAGCTTAAAATTTTGCCAAATCGAGCAACATTGTTGATTATATGAACGTAAAACTGGGAATGAAATAACGTGTAAAATGATGTACATAAGTAATTTCTAAGTACAAGACCAGTCAAAATTAAATCAAACTGCTGTATGTCCCCTATACACTATTTAGAAAGAATTCATAGGCTAAAAATGGAAATTGTGCGTACGCTACAAGTCGACAGATTCCGTCAATCCGCCAATCGGGGGGGGGGGGGGTTCTCTTTCCCCTTTATTTTCATTTTATTAAGAAAACGAAGTAAGTGAAGGCTGCAAAGTACAAAACTATTTTTCCTCTCTTTTAAATTGGTGAGTAGAGAACGAGCCCCCACATTTCTTTCTGTCTCATTCTTCTTGTAAAGTGACGAGGCCTACCTTAAAACCTAAGCACGCCTGTGTAATATCTCTGTGTTACATGAATGTACATGTCAGTTTTGAAGACAAGAATCCCGTGCGGCCCTACCAATGCGAAACATACATATTAATTTACTGGCTCAGCTGCATACCCGATTGCTTAGTCTCGCTTTTTGAGATATGGCGAGATACGGGTGGGTAGCTGTGTGGACAAGCGGGGTTTTACTAATATTTTATAAATAAAGAATACTAATTAAAGGCAGGTGGAAATGTTTTCTAATATATGGCTCGGGAAGTACAAGATGAATACCAGTTTGGTATTTGTGAACTTAAATTTCTCCCAAAAAAATTATCACGACTGGGCAAACATATCACATTTGTTAAGGTTGTACTGCATAGTAAATATCATCAATGGGAAAATATATTTCATAGATTTGTTACTGTTATACTCCATATTAAATATCAAAACAATAAAACTGAATCTCATAAATTTGGTACAGCTGTACTCCATGGTAAATATCATCACTGGGAAAATGTATCTCATAAATTTGTTGCATCTGTACTTAATGATAAATATCATGACTGAAAAGATATATCACATAAGGACAACTAAAATAATGCTGCAATATTCTTTACAAAGTACACCGCAATCGACCTTTGAAAATTATTCTCCTGGTCTAACAGTTTCACACATACTGGGTAATTCAATTAATATCAGATGCCATTATGAATCTCAAATAAATACACACATCCACATAAAGACACAAGGGGTTCATAGCACCACATTTCTTTACACATCTCAATATAAATCTCCTGTTATGCTGGTAATTCAAACTTCTTTGAACGCCTAAGCCCATCATGTCTAGGTTGAGGGACTATTTCCCTTCTAACTCGACCATCATAGTCCTCTACCTGGTTTGACACATTCCTGTTTTTTGGTCTTAACCTCTCAGATCTGGAGAGCAGCCGGCCTGTCTCAAGCTGCAGAGTCTGAACTTCTCTCACATTTAACTTAAACATCGGCAACACAGTATCAGTACATACCTCCAGGTTTACATGGCAGAACAGGGAGGAAAACTTGACTTTCAACAGTTCACTTTCTACACCAAAAAAGGAGCTGTTTCATCGGATTTGATGAGCACATACGGAGTCCCCCAAACTACCAAGCTGTCCTTTTTCTCATGGATGTAATCAACTGGATATCGATAATCTTTCAAACCATACTGGCCTGCCAAAATGATCCTCTGAACTTTAATCAACTTAATGTCTTTTCATGCTCACAAATATATGCATAGTCCTGGTGAAGACAGACATCAGAATGGCTATTTTCTCCCATCCGGCGTGTGTTGTACTCATGTCTTTGACGGACACGTGTTAACCTAAAACATCAGAATTAGTAAAGAACTGAGTAATAAGATCCCAGACTGTGTGACATCTTGAATTTAAATTAATTCTATCCTTATCCATTCACAGACACTTTTCTTTCAGTAGCATAATCTATTTTTGTAATGTCAAATCAACAGGTTTTCAGACAGGCAAGTGACCAGATAGGAAAATACTGGACATGTCCCAAAATCTGCCTGAACTACCCAAATATCAGAACAACTGGGGTGCATTTGAAATGTTTAAGTCATGCATTGTCAATATAGCCAAAATCAAGGGTTGAAATATATGAATTATGATAAATATGAAATTCCACTTGTCAAATATTATACCTGAAACTTAATATATCTCTCTCTTTTAAACATGTTGAAAATAGAACAAAACCACATACCTATCTGCAGATATCTGTGGTTCCTCATTCATTATACCCACTAATGTAGATTTGTACATTCTGGATCCTGAACCCCCAGGCACTGTTATTGTTTGGCACTTTACAGTCTTCCCATGATCACTGTTAAAAACAATATTGCAGATAGTTCAACATTTAGTTATATTACTATATATAATAACTATGCAGAATACAAATGTAGACACTTCAGCTGTTGGGCCTCTGGCGGTCCTCCCATGGTACCTGTGAAAAATGTTGCATCTGAAGGAGAGTTCAGTTTTAACAGCATATTGCATGTAATATTTGTGACCATAGTAATTACATAGGCGCTGCAACTGTTAACACCAAACTTTCCTCCCATGGTCTGTAAAATACGAAATTTACCTAATAATGATTTTCATAAAAAGTTTCATTATTGCATTCATACTGGATGTGAGACCATGTAATACTGGTGTATCAACTTGTACTGCTGTAATTCTTACAAGTTTTATGATTTTATTAAAATAAAACATGTCAAAACACACACACCATGTACCCCTCTTTAAACTCCACTCCTATTACATGAAAGAAAGTGGTATAATTGAAGGAGCTGCATTGTGTGATTTATGTATCCACAAAACACATGATATAGCTGTTTAAAATAAATATGAACACTCAACTGCAATATGGTCCCCAGAAAACCAATATGAAGGCCATACACTTATACCATGTGTCTAGAAGAATCCGGCTGTAACTAATTACTCCAGAAATATTTAAAAACTTACCACAATTCAGCAATATCTTCATCCAGGACAGACCGAATATTTCCAAGACCATGAAGACTTGAATCATCTGCTTCATCTGAAAAATAGTATGTTTTAATATTGAAATTATCATATTGCAAATTATATTTCCATTTTGTGAACTTTTGATCCCTTTTGTATAAAGAGAACAAGGAAGCATTTCATGTAAACCCTGATTTTGTAGTACAAAAGCTCAGTGGAATATGCATTATGGAAGCTTATTACCCAACTATGTGAAAATTTGGCTTTAAATATATACAATTACATAAATCATTGGGCATCAATACACCCATATGGCAAGGCACCTTTATGCATCTTTATTTTCCAATCACAAAATAGCATACCAGAAAAGATATTATGGGCCACAGCAGATTATCATCACTATTTCCTCAATTATAGTTACATGCATATACATGTACAATAGTCGCTTATGTGAAAATTATACAACTTTTGCATGGTAATATAAGACTAACCGGCATTATCCGCCTGGCCTTGTGGTGAACAGTCATCATCTGGACGAGGGTCACATGGTTCATCAGCACATGGATCATCTGAAGTAGAATCAGCATCACACATGGACACTCCTTGAAATTTGTTGCTGGGGTTATCGAAAGGCTTGAAGAACCATACAGCTTCATCATCTTCCGGTTCCATGCCTACATATCGAGCCAGACGCTGAGCCTCCTGCATTCCAGATCACCATGCTTCTAATGTGTCCTCTTCCGATGGATATAAACGCAAATCTGGCTGAGGCTGATCATTAAATTGTTTATACCAAATACTCTTTTTCTTGGGATGGGGCTTTGCATAACTGGAGGCATCTGGATTGAGTCTGATTTGCTCCAGTCTCACCATGTGTGACCTGTTCCTGTGTAGGTCACCAAAAGTGTAATTATGCCTGTTTCCCACCCACTGACCCATCTTGCTCCAGAATTCTTCAACCACATCAGTCCCCATCAGTTTTGTATGAAGTTCTTGATCAGGCATGTTGTCCCTCATATATGCCATCAGGGATACTACAGCATGACAGGAGAGTAACATGTCGGTGTATGTTTCATGACTCAAGAAGTTATGTTGCAGTGTCAATTCTGCTGATCATGCCACAAAGTTACGCCATATCCCAAGAAAAGCGATGACAGTCGAAGCAGCCATGACTTTTGCCATCAACTGTTGACTGGGGTCCTGGAACATGCTTATGTAGGTGGATACAACTTCAAGGTAGACATAAATGCCTTTCAAGTCTGTCATTCTTGGCCCTTCGGTCTGTCCTTCAATTAAAACTTCCAGACAGTGACGTACAGATCCCATGGCCACCTTTTCACAGCTTCTATAATTTTGCCGATCGTCTCGGACAGGATCACTCTCTGCAATCCCATGCTTGTCTTGGGTAAACCGTTCCCGGACCTGTTGCAGTTGACTAAGATGTGCCATATACTTGCCCACCATGATGACATGGGAATGTAGCAGATGGTTTATCATCTTTTTGATTTTATGGATGTGGTCTTGGTCTGGCAGGTCACGGATGATATAACCCCCAGCTGGTTGGTATTCCATCTCGGCAGTAAAAATGAACCCTTCTGCTCGAGGAACAGGGTATAGACGGGCACCTGATGTTTGTATGCCCAACTGAACCATCAGTTTCCGGCGCCTTGAATCACCATGCGAGCTGCCTCCCACCAAGGGCCCTAACACCGGTTTGAGAAACTGTTTGTACAGCCTGTCAATCTTGTGCCACTGGTGAAATACAAACATATGGTCAAACCGGTTACAGGACGGATGGACAAGGATAGGTATCTTGGGCAACTGCGGATGTAGGGGATTGAGGATTATTGCCCGACCATAGCTTCCTATTTTATTCGTCTTGAAGGCATTCTGTATGACATTGAAGCCATCGTCTCCATCTCCGACCATGATCTCAAACTCGTCCAGGCATTTACGGTCAGGTCCATCCACACCACAGCTCCCCCGCAAGGTATCAGTATCTTCATGATACATTACTTTAGGAACAATAGCCGTCTCATCCTCTGCCCTCATCACTGGTACATGGCCTGTTGACTCGGTAAAAACTTTGTAAATATCTGCCTGCAACCTGAACTTTTCTTCGGTCACTGCTCCTGTGATGACCAGTTTATTTCGCTGACGCCAATTGTATACCGTGTGTACGGCAGGTCCATCGAAGTTCCTTGCACAATACTCGACGAGTCTAGGCCCACCCATATAACTCAAGGCTTCATAAAAAAGCTTCTGGGATGGTTTGAATCGACTACCTTGCTTCTTCACATGTAAATTCCTTGACAAAGTGTCCAAAAAGTCATGCAGAAAACCACTTTTCTTGAGGGTCCCACTGTCTGCAGCTGTTTGAAGAAGATGACAGATGCCTTTCATGTCACCCCTTTTAGCATGTTCTTGGGAGTGTTTCACGGGGTGCTCAGCATACCAAGTTGTCACACAATTGTCCTGTCCCGGTTTTAGATCATTACTCAGCAATTTCACATTTGCGGTCCACTGTTTCCCTCGTGAGTCAGACAAGGTGCACGTAGTTTCATAAAATCCTCGACAGGCCCAGAAAGTCTCAGGAACTACCTTGTCATCTTGAGTGTCTAGTCAGATATCAGCAGATCTCTTCCTGAACATGGATCGAATGTCAGGCACGTTGCTTATAACCTTGGCCTCTTTGATGTGTCCCTTGCTTTTGATGTGGGTGCGCACATTTGCCACAATAGTGCCTTTGTCCTTTCCATTTAATGAAGTTTTGCATGCCTTGCAAAAGACAGTTCCATTATTTACTGTAAGCATCTTGGTGTCCTGCTTGTTTAGGCTTTTGAAAGCCTCCTCAGCATTGTTGTGGCCCTCACCCTCCTGAGTTTGAAGATTCTGTTGATGCATGTCTGAGCTGATGTGGGTTCCCCTTTTCGTACAGTCCCTGCTTTGCCTACCCAAACTGACACTTCTGGCGCAAAGACTGCAGTGACAAGATACACGTCCATTATGCACACTCACTGTGTACCTTACTCCAAGTGTGTGCTCCTCCTATCCTAGCAACTTGTCTGTCTGCTTCTGAATATCTCTCTGTTTGATATCTCATGGTGATTCCACTACTTCTGCCAGCTTTTGTGTTGATTTCTGTGGACTCATTTCTTATTTTGTAGGAGACTCGATCATTTTCACCTGTTCAGTTGCTTGCACAATGCACTCCTGCTTATGTGTTGATTTCTTTGGACTAATATTTTCCTTCATGGGAAAAACTCTGTCATTTCCACATCCTCATCAGTTGCTTCCACAATGCACTGCTGCCTTTGTGTTGTTTTCTTTGGACTTATGTTTTCCTTCATGGGAGACTCTGTCATTTCCACCTGGTTTTCAGTTGCTTTGATTATGCACTCCTGCTCTTGTGTTCTTTCTCCTTGATTTTCAATCCTTTGGACTGTTTGAGATTCCACCATTTTCCCCTAAAATATTATTGAACAGTGTTACCAGAGATGCCTACCTGGTTTTGGCAAAGTACATGTAGTAGTCAATTTGCAATTCAATTTTTTTTCAACATGCATCTAGAGATGTATTGATCATTTCAGTACAAGTATTTTTTCGGTACAAAATTTATAAACATGATGAAGCCAGGGAAAAATGTCATATATGAATGAAAAAATATATTATGATCCAAAATATGTTTTAGCAGTACTTTAAAAAGAAAAATTTCAAGATTTTAAAATTCTAATAAAAATTAAGTACCCATCGTTACATATGGTAAAAACCCAGAAGACTTTTTATAATATAGATTACACCTTTATTCTATGATTAATATCACAAAAGCGAAACTGACAGTAGTATTTTTATTGGTAGTTTTTCTACTACAGTGGTACCTTACTCTTGTGGCCACAAAGAGCAGGTGACCTCTCACTGAAGTGGTTGCATATTGCAGGTACTACTGTATTTTCAAGTTTTTTTTCAGTGTATGACATTTGCAGCCAAAGAAAATTGTTTTTACAGTTTATAATGACAAAATTGTTAATCATCTAAAATATAATAATCACAATGTAGTTGAGGAAGTGTGGGGGGGGGTGTTAAAAAATCTCTGTCAACTGACTGGACATCTGTAACTTACTTTTGGTATGTGTCGCACTGGTAGGTGATCGCAATAGACACACCTGACTGCCTCACTAACAAACTCAGTGCACTCACAATCAGGCACACGGCAGGCACCTCTGTCCATGCCTTGGCGTTCTTTACCCATTCTACCAATAAAATAAGACCACAATTCAGAACTTCTCAGATTTAAGATAGACTGTTAGAATATTAGAATATTCATTTCACTTCATGGGACCTGGAAAAAATGAAACCCAGTTTCTTTCTTTTCTTTTTTTTTCTCAATTGTAGTAGATGACTTGATGATTGTTTAGCATGAACATTTACTTCCTGAATAAAACAGTAACAACAGTCAAGAGGTATGATTGCAAGCAATCACAAGGATGCCTCCCCTGCCCACTTCACCTGCAAATTCATTGCCCACAAGCCCAACTAATATTCATGACTAAATTATTTTGCATTTTTGGAAAAATAGTAAGAGTACACAGTTCTAGCCCCCCCCCCCCCCCCAGTACTCAGCATATGCTTGTGAAAATGGCGAAAAAAGTGACTGATCCCTTATCCCATCCATTATTTCTGTTGAAAAAGAATAAAAGTCTATATTGTGCATGTATGATTGATTGTCTTGGATTGTTGGTGAATTAAGAAGCTAAAACTGCAGTTTCATGTCTTTAAATATAGCAGTACACCATGCCAAGTTTAACATGACCACAGTAATTTTTTTTAAAAATCCTCCTGCCTTATGCAAATTTCACTCTTTAATAAAATAAAATAAATTTCCAAAAATCCCTCTTGCCTCAATTTTATTTCTGAAAACTTTTACAGGAAACTTATTTTTATATTTATATTTTTAAGGGTGGCCTAAAAAAATAAAACCAAAACCAAAAAGTGATGAATAGTGAATAAGTCACGTGACGTAAAAATCTAGTACAGATTGAACTTTGAAAAGAATCAACCGGTGCACTTTTACCATACTGTAGTAACAAAGTCACATTGGCTGTAAATTATCCAAATCTATGGTCATATAGTAACCACAACATACATGTAGGTCAGCACTTAACTTTAAATTCCAATCAGCCAATCTTTGTCTTATAAAACATCACTGTACCACACATTTGAGAACAATCAACACATGTTCTCTGAAGATATTGTAGTATTACAAAGGTCAGATGGACAGACAACCCCAAAAGAATAGATAATGCCTCCCCCATCACTCAGGGGAGACAATAAGAAAAAGAAAATCCTGAAAAGTGACATTATCAAACAAATCCTGGAAACAAAGTATTCAGTCCAGCAGCAGCAGGCCAGGCCAATATTCAAAGATGACATGTAATCATGTGATGAAAACAATGTCTACATTCTTTACAATTTTAATGTCAATTCACGGACAATATATCACATGTGACACGGCACAATTTAACTGGTATCGCATAGCAATTTGCTAATCAAAATTAAGGAGCTATAATAAATATATAAAAGGGCCTGTCCATAATTGTCATCATTTTCATCTATGATCAAAACATTCATAACTTTCTGACCCCCCCACCCCCTCAATTATGACCAAAATCATCATTTTATGAATGCCAAACACATCAAGCAAAAGTCTCTTATTCAGAATATCAGTGTCATAATGAAAACATTTTTACACACTTGATACTGGATTACATGTACTCTTACAAAGTTTGTCTAGTAACTTAAGCTATAGAGTAGACTTTTTTGACGATTGACCATAAAAATCAGCTATGACCAAAAAAATCATTTTATTTTTTGACCCCCCCCCCCCGCCCCTACGAATGTTTTGTTCGTAGATGAAAATGATGACAGTTATGGATGGCCCTAAGTACATGTACATGAAATTTTCTTTCTCTTTTCTTTTCAATTAGGAATTTCTTTCCAAATTGACCTTAACCCCTCACCCACCCCTAATTTGGAATTTTAAAAATTGATTTGCTGAAAGGGTTTGGTGATTATTGTAAAAAGACAGCCCTAGATTTGGAACTTCAATATTTTTCATAAACACATGTACCCACCACAAGTTGGAGAGAAATTCCAAATCTGAAAAAGATTGACAATTATGAATAGCCCCTTACTTTATAAGTGGTTCGTTAGTAAAAATCACTATGTGTGCATATGGTGACGTTACATAAAGGTGTTTAAGCACAACCTCTATAGTTCCACCGCAAGGATTCCCCATATGATTGTAACAACTGTTTCAAATCTCGACCAAGCAACAAGGTGCAACACATTTTAGTAAGTTTTAAATGCCTCAAATGCAACTTAATTTCAATAAAATTCTAATTGCACAATCACTTGAAAATTTCTGAGATAATATCCTGATTTTGTGTTGCATATTGTTCGTGGCCTCACACATAGGTAAAATGACAAAGGGTTAGTAGTATAACAAGACCATCTAAAAATATCTTGGTTTTTCATCAGTGATTTCCAATAAAAATGTGTTTTCCCTCCTTTCTTTTCTTTTCCTCAATACTTTGCTAGAACAACCAAAAAGGTGAACATCTGTGGATTACTGCTGTTACAAGATCATTCTTAATTCCAACATGTCAAGCTTACTGTAGTTCTGATTGTTTGTACCAGAGATTTTGATCATCGTATTTTTCTTTTTACTGGGTTGTTTGTAAATTATCCATAATTTCAAGTCTCACAAATGAAAACTTTTAAGAAAGATTGTGCTTAATTGAAAACATTGATGCTGGGAATGCTGACGATAAACCAGTACAATACATGTATTTTTTTTTATGGCCTTTTACTTCAAATTTCTAAAAAGAAAAAAAATCAAAGACTCACAAACATAAATAAAGTCAATCTGAGTTACAGTTTCTTCAGAGAAGTCCAAAATGTGAATTATCATTAGAATGCCCATTGACTTACATAGTAATCAATAGGAAAGGTGCATTTATCGATAAATGGCAGATACAGGTAGAGAGTTACAGGAACTTTTGAGGATAGCAGGAGACTATGGAGAAAAGTGGAGATTAGAGTTTAGCGAGAAGCAAAGTTAGGTCATGGTCTTGGGGCAGAAGAGAAGACAGGAGGAGAAATGGATGGTAGGAAAGTTTAGGATACCAGAGGGTCAAGAGAAAGTCATCAGAATTGGAAAGAGTAAGGAGTACGAATATTTAGGGGTGAACATTAAGGTCACAGGACAGGGAATGTTTAAGTACCATGTTGAGAAAATCAGACAGAAGGTGAAGAGAGCAAAAGGTATGATAAAGGTCACAGCAGGGAACAGCTTCAATAGATCATTCACAGGAAGGCTGCTGTGGGAACGTGTAGCCATACCTGGGATGTTGTATGGGGTAGATGTAATAGCCATTAGTGAGAAGGATATTGAATGGATGGAGAAGGCACAGAGGGAGATGGGGAAATGGGTGCTTGGGGCACCACCGTGTGTAGCAACAGAGGCAGTGTTGGCAGAGTTGGGATGGTTACCAATAAGGGATAGAATAGCTAAGGCTAGGCTAGGCTACTGGGGATATTTGCAACAGGTGAATGAAGAAAGATGGTCTACGAAGGCGTTCATTGAGGCTGTCAGTGAAAAGACAAAATGGGTTCAAGAAATAGACAAGTTAGCTGAGAAATATGAGCTGAAAGGGCCAGATGAAATTGAAGTGGCATGGAAATCCTATATAGGAAAGGTGATCCAAGAGAAACATGTGGAGCAGTGGAAAAGAGGGGTTGAGGAAAAAAGCACATTGAAAGCATATGCAGCTGTAGACAAGCCAGTGAAGACTAGATGTTGGGATGGTAGCAAGGGTTCTAGACTGTTGTTTCAGGGCAGAGCAGGAGTGATCAGTCTGGAGAAGAGGAAACAGAAGTGGACGAATGGGAGTGATGGGAAGTGCAGGGTGTGTATGGAGGATGCGGATGAGACTATTGATCATATGATGGCATGGTGTACAGGTTATAGAGCGCTTAGAGACCAGATGTTTGTACAATGGAGAACAAGAGATGGGCAGTGTAAAAGCTTAGAGCAAGTAAGGGACATGGCAGAGAATGATAGGTTAGCATGGATACTAAGATTGAAGGGCGATTTTCCAGGAAGTAGAATTGGTTTAGAGTCAGTGAAAGGCTTCTTGGTGCATTGCTGGGAAAGTAGGAATAATATCTTAGGATTAGTCACGGAAGAGAATAGAGGACAAACTTAGCAAGGGAAGGGAGAAGGTTGCCCTTATTAGGGCTCCTATGACCCTGCCAGGTGGCATCATCAGCAGGGACTGTGGGCATGCCGAGCGCAAAGCTGCGACAGTGGGATAGGGCTTGCTCTTTTTTTTTTTTTCTAAAGGCCACCTGACTAGCTACTAAGCTAGTCAGGACCACGGCAGATAAGCGGAGTGCCACAGAATATTATTATCATCGATAAGTATCCGAATTGAAAAAAATCGTTGAAAATAAAAAATCCACAGTGATAACACCTCAGGAACAGCTTTGTTTGACCCTTAAACAAACCTGGGGGCCCCTCAGTTGTTTGGGATTTAGAGGTCTGCTTAACATGAACAGTACGTAGTGCTCTGTACTTTGTGGACAACCTACGTAATTACACAGTTGTTGGGATTTTTCCCATTTGCCACGAGACCTAAGCTTTGAAAGCAGACAGTCAGTTGTGCCATGGATAATAAGTTACCTATGAGAGAGGTTCTCATTGTGCAAGCAAGGCCTAATTATTATAATAATGGTGCATGCCAAATTGTTGTGTTTTACAACATGGAAGTAGACAACATGTTGTGGTAGAAAAGTGGGGTTTGATTGAGCAAAGTCAGGAATCGGGAATCTTTTCGTTGAATCTACATATAGACCTACATACAATCAATCAGTATGGTACATAATACATTATTTTATTATTGCATGCATATATATATATATATATACTAATATATATACATATATATATATATATATATATATATATATATATATACATATACATATATATATATATATATATATATATATATATATATATATATATATATATATATATATATATAACTCTATTTCCAATTTTAGGGCGACCACGTGCATACTCCATGTACACCTCCATTAGAGTAACCACACTTTCTTGGGCCTGTTATCCTTACTGGATTTACTTTATGAGCACAACCTGTACAGTTTTTTACACAGCATGTGGGCAGCAAATTGTTAACATGCACATGGTTCTTGCATCTGGAATAGTTTTTGGGCTATAGTCATATGCCACCCTTTACACTGTACAGAATAATACTTAGTGCGACTACGAAATTAAAAGTACTTGGTGCGACCATATGTTATATAGGTGACTTGGTGAGACAGTAGAGTTTATATTGGCATTAGCGAGACTTTTTGTATTATCGCCCCTTACGACGACCAAGTATGGATGTACTTTTCAGCATTATGCTGACCCTAGAATGTAAAATATTAAAAGTACTTGGAGCGACCATACGTTATATGGGTGACTTGGTGAGACAGTAGGGTTTATATGGGCATTAGCGAGACTTTTTGTATTATCACCCCTAATGACGACCAAAGTATGGATGCACTTTTTAGCATTATGCTGACCCTAGAATTTAAAGTATATGTGTATTATCAAAAGAAACTCTTATCAGGGACCAAATGTGGCTAATACAGCAACTTGTATGCCCTCTTTCTTGGACACATCAACCAATTCAAAGTTTTATTTTGTTCTCAAACAATAAATAAAGTTTATTTCTCTAGCATGTATGTGTGCAATGATCATGTAGTAAAATCCAAATTAGCAGTTCCACATAGCCCAATGGGCATTGATGACAAATCAATATCCATAAGTTGAGGTCATTCTTGTCCCAGCTTTAAAAACCTCCATTTCATGGACAGAATGTAGGTCAAATGTATTTAAAAAAATGTTTATGCAAGACTGTAGGCCTACTGATCTGAATATAATTTCTGTTCTGGTGGTCATATTCATGAGTCACTAGTTTACATTTCTAAGCTATAAAACTAATGGATATTCAGCTTTGGTACTTGTGTTAGCATTTTCCTCATGTGTCAAACTCTAGAATCAACACACACAAAAAAACTTCATTCAAACAAATTTGTTAACAATTCAATAAATATTCCAAAATAAAAAAAAATGAAGATGCTTTTTCCTGGTAAATGTCTTCCAATTGTTATTTACAAAGTTTGGGACTGATTACACTAAAGCTGTTTTTGTGAATCAAGAACGAAATTGGGTGTTTTTTTGATGAAATTGATATGACGGATACCATTCACATTTTCCATCAGAAACATAAAAGTTGCTCTATTTGAATGTGTTTGGAATCACAAGACTTTTTACAATTCCCAAAAATATATAGTTTTTCACCCTTGTGATACGCAACTCATTTGCATTATTTGGTTACCCCATCTAGGACTCCCTAAAATTACGATAGTTCAAACAAGAAACACGTAATTCAGAGAACATGAGTAAAAGTCCAAATTTTGAGAATATTAAACTCCATATTTTGAGATTTCAAACTCGAAATTTCCGGGGAAAAATAAAATATCAAGAAAAACTCGAAATTTTGATTTTAAAAAAAACCCTCCCAATTTCGAAGAAAAAAAGTCGAAGTTTCGAGTTTTTGAATTCGAAATATCAGGAAAATCACTGAGTTTCGAGAAAGATCTCGAAAGTTTGAGATTTTTTAGAAAAAAACACAAGAGGCCCTAATATAGGCTGGTGAGCCTGTCGGCCAATTATGTTTCCAAATGAAATATGTTTAAACCAAAATTTGAGGTTATAAACTCGATATTTCGAGATAAACAAAAAATTTTGACATGTTAAAGTTGATATTTCCATAAAAAGCAAGAAATTTGGATATGTAAAACTCGAAATTTCGAGAATTTAACTCGAAATTTAGACTTATATATTTCTATTTTTTCTAGTCCTATTAGGGTTCGGTTGTTTCCAGTCGGTCTCTTCCTTGCATTTTTAAAAGTTATGGCCTACATCATGTATACTATTAATTTTGATTATGTGTAAATATCAATATTTATGAAGTTTCGTGGCAAAGCAAACTATCTAAAATATTTTTAAAGTTTTCCACACTGTTTTAGTGGTCATAGTGAAGAGGAAAAACCGTTGAATCTAGAGATATCACGGGGGGGGGGGGGGGGCTGGTTGGGGTGGCACGGGCATGCAGGCCTACAATGAAATTAAATAACTGAATATATTTGTATATTGAAATCAGAGGGAGTAATAAATTAAATAACTGAAATATCTGGTA
>CAXHWN010000635.1:29200-58200 GCA_964020975.1 Hermodice carunculata
ATCAAGTCACAGAGGAAACTAGGACCTGTAGAATCCGATCCACGCGACTGACTTAGTATGTCAGTCTGTCTTTGTTTGTCCCAAGGGTGCCAACTGTAGAGAGGTTTCACTGTATGAGTAAACACTTTTTCTTTCTTTCTTTTTCCTTACTTTATGCGTTATTGATCAAAGTAATCACACGTCAAAGGTGATAGTTTGCGACATCTGCATGTGCCTGCGATAAATAATAGTCGATAGATGTGACTGAAAATTCAACATGGAGTGACGAATTGACTGTGATCTGTTAAAGGGGTCTCGAGATTAACTGCGGCCTTGCCACTTGTCTGACAGACGAGTCCAAGTGAACAGGTTTTGAAACGGAAATGCTGATTGTTTTAGGTGATTCCTCGTTTGATCCAAGAGGCTGACCGGAAAGGGGTTTTGGTTTGATAATAAGGGCTGTAACAGAAAGTGTTCTCCGGTGTTTCTATACCCGCATAGGATATAGACAGTAGTATGTCCAGGATATGGAGGTAGTCCAGCACTAATTTTCCAAGAATATAAAGCCAAAAGACAAGTTAAGAACTTAAAATATATTTGGGATCTGGTTTTTAAAAAGGTTTGCCACAGTGGGCACCATGTGACTGACGATTTTCTGACATGTTGCCATCCTTGAAAATGTGCATTTTGCAGGCTGACCGCTGAATGCGAATAAATTTGCATCCTAAATCCCACCAGCATTCGCCTTTTTATGAGGTTTTAGTTTCTCTTCTTCAGTTTTTATCAAAATCACGACTTCGTAGGTGATCGTCTCAACAATACCTTTCATTCCGTTGAAACGCACTTCTATGCAATCTATTACATTTTATATTGTTTTTCTACTCACCTGATTAATCAAATTTTTCTACGATATTTTTACAAATTGCAAATAATATAACATATTGCCGCAATTGTTAAAAATTGCCGCCGCATTACAATTTTCTGTCTTTTTTCTAGTACAAGTTATTACAAATTGCTGCATAACGGCCAATTACGATTAGGTTAACAAAGATCCGATAGCTTATTTGGATAATGCTGTTTTCCCATTGGATGATATTTTTATGATAATAAAAAGTAAAACTATGATCATTTTATATTCATAAAGACTATATTGCTGGACATTGATATCATCACTAAACTTTCTAAATTTAATAACGGACTTGCATATTTAAATTTTTGAACATTTAAAATATTGTCCAATGCACTTGGCTTGTGGTGCACTTGGGCGATGCTGGGGACTCATCATAAGAACGTTTAGCTATATAAAAAATCAGCATAGTACATCCCTGCTCATTTTTATGTGATTTATATCCAACATAGATGGATCTATTAAAACAGGCAGAGAGAAAATATAACAGATTTTTAGATATTGAAGCCCGCTATGTGGGTCCATAGTGGGTTGATTGCCACCAAGCACGTCGTTCAGAAGGCAATGCATATTATTATTGGTGGTGACCATTTGGTGGCTCCCATTTACGGTTTCCATTAACCAACTTGGTAGCACACCGTGTGAAATTTTACCATTCCCTTTATTTCGCACGAATTCCATATTTTTGATTATGAGTCTTATTAAAATGTGGTGTGTAAATTTAGCAAGTTTATATTTTATATAATCTTATTCTTCCATGAGAGAATGGTCTTGGTTTCGACCAGCGTATACCCAAGTGCACGCAACGAGAATTTCATTATCATCATTAAATTGTGAAATAAACAAGGTGGCAACTGTACGTGTCGAGGCTGAGGTTCATGATTGCTCGTGTATCATGCAGAGTTTTAATGTTTAGCACAATAATTACTCCTTTTTTTCACCCATTGCCCTGCCACACCTATCTTGCATGCATTATAGTTATAATGTTCGTGTTGTCCCTATGGCAATGATAAGTCTATGCTTTTTTTTCACACATCAGCCTTGCTACACACACGCGCGCGCGCGCACACACACACAAACACACAAGAAAATAAACAAGTTTGACAGTTCATCATTTTACACGTTTTATTAGAATAGTTCATTTGTTACAAGAACACATTTTCACACTGCTCCCAGCAGCCACCTTAGATTTAGAAGTAGAACCTGCAAATGCAGAAAGCGACTATTGTTCATGCAACCCAGACCTTCCGTGGAAAAAAGCATAGGGACAAATCCCGTGCATTGAAAGCCACCAAAAGATCATTTCCATTGCATATAGCTGGTGAACAACAATAATTTAGTCTCCGAAATGTCTTTTAGCTTCAACGTCTCCGCGACACATTTTGATTCTCAGCCATATGATGAAAGATGACGGTCTAATTTTTCATGACAATCTTAAGAAATTATTCAGGATAATATTCACCCCGAGTGAACATGTTTCCTCAACCACCCTGATCGTTAAGTGCTAAGACGACACCGTTCATTGGTGTACATCTGAGACAGACACATCCAACTGTCTCTTGTTGGTGAATGTGACGATGTTTTTAGTAAACTCATCCTGGCAGAACTTCACACTGCGTGCGACAGCAAGACTTTTAGACGACTGAAAATTACGCATGTCATTTCATCTCAAGCATCAATCATAACGCATATGAGTTGCAGGTCAATGCAAATACCACCTTAGTCTTACACGTTTACTTCTTTGAGTGGCCTTAAAGCTAAGGTCCACGTGGCGATGTTTTTTTTAATAAATACGTCCAGGCGGAACTTGCCACTGCGTTCGGCAGCAAGACAAGTAGGTGATTCAAAAATACCCGTGTCAGTTCACCTTAAACATCAACTATAATGCATATGAGTTGCAGGTGGATGCAAATACAACCTTGGCCTTCGACTTTTACTTCATCCTTAGGTGGCCTCAAATAAAACGAAGGTCCACAAGTGCGTGCCTCTTGTTGGAATGGTATTGAAGGGCTATTTTTTCTTGTCTTTAGGAAATCTTACGTGATCACCACAAACACGACTTTCGTGGCAGATTTGAAAGCTAAATGCACCAAAAGCACGTATTTCAACTTTAACCAAAAAAAAAAAAAAAAAAAAAATTGTCAAAATCTCTCCCTTTCTCTAGCCATCTAAATAGTCGCTCATCTACTTCTGAGTCTTGTCTAAATAAACTCTAGTCTGCAGCTATGTGGTAGGCCTATAGTACGGTCTAAATCTACTTGCCTTTCAATCTATAACTGCCTACTTCCCTGCCTGTGAATCCGTAGTTATCTACCTGGCTATCCATTTACAGCTACCTGCTGTCTGTCCATCTAAATCTCCCAACCTGCCTGTCCACCTAAAGCTACCTACCTGCATGTCCAACTAAAGCTACCTACCTGCCTGTCCACCTAAAGCTACCTACCTGCCTGTCCACCTAAAGCTACCTACCTACCTACCCGTCCACTAGAAGCTACCTACCTACCTGTCCATCTATAGTTACCTATTTTTCTGTCTCCATATCAAATTAAAAATCTAATAATTAGATAAGTAGATCCAGGAGAGAGATGAGTGTAATAAAATCATTACAATAGTATTAATGCATGAAATTGGTGGTGAAGAAGCTTATCAGTGTTACACTTTTAAGCTTGTCATAGCTTGTTATAGCTATGAATGTGCTCAGGAGAGCATCAAGCCTTCAACATTTGCAGTTATAACTGAAACCTACCACTCCAACATTGAGACAAGTACATGTTTAACCATGTAACGCCCGTTTTCAGCCGGCGAGCAATATTTTAGAAAACAAGCATTTCTTTCTTCATAGAACTTTTTGCCCGAATTTTTTTATTTTCTGACAGAATATGACCACATAAATATAATTCCTCACAATACGCCCGTACACAGCCGGCGAGCAATATTTTAGAAAACAAGCATTTCTTTCTTCATAGAACTTTTTGCCTGATTTTTAAAAAAAATTTCTGACAGAATAAGACCACATAAATATAATTCCTCACAAAGGTAAATCTTTGACATCCCTTGTGCACTCTACGACCATATCAAAATGTGGAAAACTGTTTGCAGGGTGTACATCCCCGTAACGGCACTTCTCAGATTGTCATTTTAAAAATTCATATCGCCACCTGTCGTCTGCTTGGAAATGACGAATATGTCGGAACAGCAGAATCCATTACGTCGAAGAGTGTCATCACAGCAGTCGATCATCACCTATAAAAGATAAAAAACCAAAGGCGAAAAATATATCCGGAAATAACAGGGTAAAAAGAAATCTCTGATCCTGTAAATAATGAATTAGAAATGTATGGTGAAAATACCATATGACGACCGTAGGTCTAAGCCTGCATACAAACTATAGCTTTCCTTTGATTTTAAACTTTTGAAGCAAATAGATTTATTAAACACTGCGCAATTTTTTTTATTACAGTGTTTCGAAATGCAACGGAACATCAATATAACAGGATAAATAAATTTTCCGCATATCTTCATTTGCTTTTACTTGATATGTAGATGTAGAAATTGATCATCTAGCGATGGAGGAGTTACACCGCAATTAGGTCAGAACACGGCTTGCTTTCTTTAATCTTATATAATCAAACAAAATCAAACTTACATAGTTGCATTTTTCACATTTTCTGTTCAACTATGGTTTAATTTCGTTATGCCTTGGAATCTGCGTCTGCAATACCAAATTAATATACTTCAAAGTAATTGAGTCAAACAGTAGCCCAATCAGATATTAGACCATCGGAAAACACATGTTGATAATCCTTAACTTATCAATCCAGCAAGAGACCTGGTCTGGCACTTGGAGAGCAGAGATTTTAAACTTTCACGTGTTCTATGCCACAGCTTCCATACAAATTACAAATCACCCAGTAGAGCATTTTCTGAAAGAAACCTTACTTTGTCTACCCCTTCACCAAAAACCCCAGGATAATGCGCACAGACAATGATAGTCTCAAATCCTCAACGCTGGACATATGGACTTGAAAGTTTACACCGTTAAAGCATAAATATATGAATTGTCCCTCAAAAAGCCATTCAATAGTTTTTAATTATTCTCACCAGTGGAAAGTATCTATGCAAATTTTAAGCTAGTTCTGCTAATCCATTTACGATATGCTTACCAAGAAACGAACACAAAGACAGATAAGCCAAAACATAATGTATCCTAATAGAAAACTATCATCTGGCGATGAAGGCGTTATGCTGCATTTATGTCATAAGAAAGCGTGCTTTCTTCAATGTGGCATCGTTAAATCAAAATTAAACTTACCAGGTTGGATTTTTTTGACATTCGTTTCTGCTCAGCCATGGCTTATTTTCGTTATCCCAAATAGATTAAATATTAGACCTTCAGAAAGTACATGATGTTGATAATCTGTAACGTATCAATGCAGCAAGAGACATGGTCTGGCACTTGGGGGATCAAAAAGAGATTTGGAACCAGTTTTACGTGTTCTATGCCACAGCTTCCATACAAATTATGAATCGTCCAGTAGAGTATTTTCTGAAAGAAACAAAAATACGTGTGTACCCCTTCACAAAACCATGATAATGGGCACACAAAGTAGTACAGACAATGATGTAAAGATAAGTTTCAAATCCTCAACGCTGGAAATAGACTTGGAAGTTAACACCCTTAATGCACAACTAAATGACTTGCCACTTAAAAAGTCTAACAATAAGGTTTAATAATTCTGATGAGTGAAAAGTTATTTGTGCCAAACTTGAGGAAGTTTCGTCAATCCATCTACGAGATGCTAAAGAAGAAAAGGACACAAGGACAGATAAACCAAAGCAATGCCCCAAATAAGAAATTATCATTTAGCGATGAAGGGATAAGGCTGCACTTATGTCACAAGGCGTGCTTTCTTCATTGTGGGATAATTAAACTTACCTGGTTGCATTTTTTTCACATTCGTTTCTGTTCAGCTACGGTGTACTTTCGTTAAGCGGAATTTGTGTCTGCAATACCAAAGTAATAATATCCTTCAAAGTACATGGAGTCCAACAGTAGCCAAACAAAGTAAATATATTTTATTCTGAATGATATATTCACAAAGAAAAAATCAGTAGAGCTGGTGCAGATTTAAATAACTGTTGCTGGAAATCACGTCCAAATACTGATAATGAACAATCCACTCATAATACATACTGATGTCACAACAAGACGTGCTATCTTTTAAGTAGCATAATTAAAGCCAAAAAACCTCATTCTGGTTTCTGCCACCAGATGATATTAGTGCTCGAAATATGGCAGGAACGTTAGTATAGGGTATATACCCAGCTGCATTTACACACTTGTTACTTTTAGCTGCCTGCATGATTAACTTTCGTCATCTCCTGGAATCTGGGTCTGCAATAACCAAGTAATGTACTTTAACCTAATTCAGTCATACCAACCAGACAACAGATCTGATTGCACTTGCTGTAGCTTTCATAGAAATGGCGATTCGTTACAAAGTATTTTTTAAAAGTAACAACGAAACCTCTCAAATGAACACTTGCAAAGTACGGTGAAAACATATGGCCACTGTAGATCTGTGTCTACATATGAACTGTTAACATTTGTTTTAATTTTAAAGTTTTTGAAGCTTAAAGATTATTGAAAACTAATAAAACTTTATAAAAAAGCGTTCCAATATGCAATGAAAAAACTGGTCAATATTGGGGGCTAGATGGATTTTTGTAATATCTTCATTGGCTTTTCTTTGATGTATAGATGATTGGCAAAATACCACATGGTGATAAGAAGCTTGCTGACGTCACAACAAAGCGTGCTATCGCTCATGTGGTAAAAGAAAAACAAACACATACTCGGTTGCATTTGTTGCTTTAAGCTGCCTGTTCCTGCATGATTAACTTTTGCCATCCCCTGAAATCTGTGTCTGCAATAGCAAAATAATAAACTTCAATGTAATTTAGTTACACAGTACAGTATGACTAGAATCACACAAAGAAACTCCTCAGATTTTTTTTTAAAATCACGTTCCAATCTGTCGTCTTATGGTCTTTTGGCCGGAATAGGAAAACATACTAAATGGCAATACTCACTAAACTGTGGCAATATCTACAAACTTGATAGGATGACATTCTTAATGAATGTGTATACAGTAATTAAAATTGAAATATGATTGCCTTTATTCTGGTGAATAAATTCAGTCAATTCATAGTTCTGCTGGGCCCGCTACGCTTTTTAAAACAAATTCTTTCTTTGTATGACAGAAGCTATTCTGAATGTCATATATCAACAAAAGCAAACAAACACGTAAACAAATAAGTCAAAGGAAAACAAACCAAAAACAAACAACATAAGAACAGCTGGTGTAGATCGTGAATACCATACCTGGCAATAATGCTAATAGGCCACTCAGAAAGGAAAAATCCATTGGAAATGAAGAATCCACTTGGTCAGAGTAACATCACATCTGTCGAAATTTATCCGGAAAATATAAATGCAAGAACAGTGAAGAACCCATTGGAAACGGAGAATCCACTTGGTCAGAGCAACATCACATCTGTCGAACTTTATCCAGAAAATATAAACGCAAGAACAATGAGGAATCCATTGGAAACGAAGAATCCCCATGGCCAGAGTAAAATCACATCTGTCGAACTTTATCCAGAAAATAGAAACGCAAGAACAATGAAGAATCCATAGGAAACGAAGAATCCACTTGGTCAGAGTAACATCACATTTGTCGGACTTAACATCAACTATAAATATAAACGCAAGAACAACATGACGAGATAACTGGAGACAAAGAAAGCTCTGTTCAATCTTCTAACTATTAGAAAAGTGTGGTGAAAAGATGGTTACTGTTGGTTAAGGTCTACATACAGACCGTACCCCAGCAAGCAAAGAAGGATGCCCTTATGTTACATTGCGTTGGTCCAAGATTGGGCCAATCTTCATGGTTTGCTGGGAATATTTTGTTTTAATTAAAGCAAATTGATTTTTGAAAACTACTCGAAAATCCAACCTTTCTGTTCTAAAATGCAAAGAAAATGCTGTTCATATCAATGCATTTTCCGATATCGCTCATAGGCTTTTCTTTGATCTACATATGATTCAAAAGATCCATTGGAAACGAAGAATCCATTTGGTCAGAGTAACATCACATCTGTCAAACTTTATCCAGAAAATATAAACCCAAGAGCAATGAAGAATCCATTGGAAACGAAGAATCCACTTGGTCAGAGTAACATCACATCTGTCGAACTTTATCCAGAAAATATAAACGCAAGAGCAATGAAGAATCCATTGGAAATGAGGAATCCATTTGGTGAGAGTAACATCACAACTATCGAACTTTATCCAGAAAATATAAACCCAAGAGCAATGAAGAATTCATTGGAAACGAAGAATCCTCTTGGTCAGAGTAACATCACATCTATAAAACTTTATCCAGAAAATATAAACCCAAGAGCAATGAAGAATCCATTGGAAATGAAGAATGCACTTGGTCAGAGTAACATCACATCTGTCGGACTTAATATTATCTATAAACATAAACGCAAGACCAACATGATGAGATAACTGGAGACAAAGCAAGCTTTGTTCAATCTAACAATTAGAAAAGTGTGGTGAAAAGATGGTTACTGTGGGTCTAGGTCTACATACAGACCGTTACCCCAGCAAGCAATGAAGGTTGCCCCAGTGTTGGCCTAATGTTGCATTAAATTGGTCCAAGATTGGGCCAATCTTCATGGTTTGCTGGAATATACATCTCTTTTTTTAATTGAAGCAAATTGCTTTTTGAAAAGTACTTGAAAATCAAACCTTATGTTCCGAAATGCAAAGAAAATGCGGTTCATATTAATGGATTTTGCGATACTGCTCATTGGCTTTTCTTTGATTTACAGATGATTTAAAAGATCCATTTGAACCGATGAATCCATTTGATCAGAGTAACATCACATCTGTCGAACTTTATCCAGAAAATATAAACGCAAGAGCAATGAAGAATCCATAGGAAACGAAGAATCCACTTGGTCAGAGTAACATCACATCTGTCGAACTTAATATTATCTATAAATATAAACGCAACATGATGAGATAACTGGAGACAATGAAAGCTCTGTTCAATCTAACAATTAGAAAAGCGTGGTGAAAAGATGGTTACTGTGAGTTTAAATCTACATACAGACCGTTAACCCAGCAAGCAATGAAGGTTGACCCCAATGTTGGCCTAATATTACATTGGTCCAAGATTGGGCCAATCTTCATGGTTTGCTGGGAATATGTTTTTTTAATTGAAGCGAATTGATTTTTGAAAACTACTCGAAAATCAAACCTTTCTGTTCCAAAATAAAAAAAATGCGCTTCATATCAATGCATTTTCCGATACCGCAGATTGGCTTTTCTTTGATTTACAGACGATTCAAAAGATCCATTTGAAACGAAGAATCCACTTGGTCAGAGTAACATCACATCTGTCGAACTTTATCCAGACAAAATAAACGCAAGAGCAATGAAGAATCCATTGGAAACAAAGAATCCACTTGGTCAGAGTAACATCACATCTGTCGAACTTTATCCAGAAAATACAAACGCAAGAAAATGAAGAATCCTTTGGAAACGAAGAATCCACTTGGTCAGAGTAACATCACATCTGTCGAACTTTATCCAGAAAATATAAACGCAAGAACAATGAAGAATCCATTTGTAACGAAGAATCCACTTGGTGAGAGTAACATCACATCTGTCGGACTTAATATCAACAATAAATAGAAACGTAAGAACACCATGATGAAACTGGAGACAAAGAAAGCTCTGTTCAATCTAACAATTAGAAAAGTGTGGTGAAAAGATGGTTACTGTGGGTCTAGGTCTACATACAGACCGTTACCCCAGCAAACAATGAAGGTTGGCCCCAATGTTGGCCTAATGTTACATTACATTAGTCCAAGATTGGGCCAATCTTCATGGTTTGGGATATATTTTTTTTAATTGAAGCAAATTGATTTTTGAAAACTACTCGAAAATCAAACTGTTTTGTATAAAGTATAGACACATTTGCTTTACATGGATTGTGAAAGAAGTCAAGCATTGACTTATCGAGTCACTCTCCATGGCACAGATGTTGGCGTATACTTCCTACCTTACCTAGTGGAGGAAACCGAAGAACTCGGAGAAAACCACCGTGTACGGTTAAAGTGGTAGGAACTTTTTCCACATGCTGCCCAGGACGAGAATCGAACCCGGGTCGCAGAGGTGAAAGGCGACCGTCTTACCGCTCAGCCAATCGTGCACCCTTCGCCAAAACAATTCAAAAGAATCAACATTTTTGAAATACCAGGGAACATAAAAAGTTCTGAGCAAAAAAGTTAGAAAGTTTTGGAAAATTCTATGGCCACTGTGGGTCTAAGTATACATACATATAGAGACTGACTAAGTTTTTGCAGCCAATAGATTATTAAAAACTAATCTGTCTTTATACAAAGGCGTTCCAAAATGCATAGAAAAATCTGATCAACATTTTGGATCGCTGCATTTCCCGAATGTCTTTATTGGTTTTTCTTTGATGTATAGATGACTGAAATAAATATCTGCCGATTAAAAGGTTACTGACCTCACAACCAGGCGTGATACTTTCCATGTGTTATAATTAAAAAAAAAATATATATATACGCGGTTGTATTTTTTCACATTTGTTACTTTTAGCTTGATGTAACTTTCGCTGTCCCATGGAATCTGCGTCTGCAATAGCAGATTGCAAACATTGTAAAAGCCAAGTTCATGATTTTCCATTTTCTGCAGTGTAAAATAAATTTCCATTTGAACTGTCAAAAAGCTGATACTCCTGTCCCGTGTGGCACCAACCCACCCACCCACCCCACCAAAAAAAAAAAAGATTTTGGGGGGATTTACATTGAGCGAAGCTCTAAACAGAAGTGGTCATATTTGTAAATTTTTAAACTACATTTTTTTCAGTACATAAAAACGACTTCGTTTCTCCCAAACAATGAACTTATTTACAATTATCTCTTCATGCCGCTATTGTGTACTTGCTTGGGGTTTTCATAACGTATCTTAAGGCTTCGAAAGAAAGCTTTCAGCCTGATATGCTCCATTAATTTCCTTTCCCACACCGCACCTCTATTTAAGGAATTGAACGTATTAAAGGTCAACGATATTCTGGAACAATCTAACTTAGTGTAAATATATCTATATTCAGTATACTCTGTTTGTCCCAATAAGTAGTCTATGGTGCAACTTCTTGACAAATAAATGGGGGGGGGGGGGTAATGAGTTGCCCAAATGTTAGCGGATTTTAAATCCTTAATTGGGGGTCATACTGACTTATTGTATTAAAATTATGTTCAATTATCTCCAGTTTAATCCCTTATAATTATATTTGTTGTAATTTATTTTGTATGTTGTTTGAGTCGAAAACATGTATAGCTTATCTGCATCTTGAATCATGCTGAGAATATTTCACAGAGCAATTCGCCATCCAATGATATGGCCTGGACATGGAAACGAGGCACCAAGGATCGTGGACGCCCATAGAAAACTGCGGAACATGCAGACTTTTTCTTGTTCTTTTGAAAATCAAAATGTAACCGCAGTAAAACTGGCACAGAAATGATCTAGCCTGAGTGGTCTTCTTAATCAATTTGACAATGACTTCTTGTGGATACTCGACGGTCCCGCATTCCAAATGAATATCCAATGATCCAAATCGGCACACCAAACCCACATTAAAGATACTCATGAAAGAAAAAATTATAAAACGGTTGTTAGAATTCTCCAATGTAACCATATTAACACACTAATATTTTTTGTTAAATTGGATGAAAATTCGGACATACAAACGCCGGTCTTGTTTCTTCAGTACATCCTGGTCGTTAAAATGCTCGAACGACATTGTTCATTAGTGTGTAGCACAGGCATCTTTCCATGCAACTGTTGACCTGTCTCTGTTGGTGGATTGATGGTGTTTTCCATAAAACTCATCAAGGTCGAAATTGACATTTCACTCTTGAAAATTCCAACCGCTCAAAGCAAATTGTGTGCAAAATATTTCAATTACAAAAACTACACTCACATGTACCAACGTTTCTCTCTGTATCTACTTATCTAAATACTCGTGTGCTTCCGAATTTTGTCTGAAACAATCTACATCTTTTCTGGAGCTACTTACGTACCTGCCTGTCCATTTATAGCTACCTACCTACCTACCTACCTACCTACCTACCTACCTACCTACCTACCTACCTACCTACCTACCTACCTACCTACCTACCTACCTACCTTCCTGTCAATCTATAGCTACATACCTGCCTGTCCATTTATAGCTAGCTACCTACCTACCTACCTACCTTCCTGTCAATCTATAGCTACATACCTGCCTGTCCATTTAAAGCTAGCTACCTACCTGCCTGCCCATCTCTTCTAGCTATCTACCTGCCTGTCCGTCTATAGCTACCTACCTGCCTGTATCTATCGCTACCTACTTGCCTGTCTACCTATCTGTAGCAACCTACATATCTTTCTATTCCTGCCTACATATGAAATTAAGAATCAAATTTCTTAGATAACTAGACCAGAGAGAAATTGGTGCAGTGAAACTCGTACATTATAGTGCCAAAAACTGAAAATTTGCTGACAAGGACATTGTTTAACCATGCAATGTCCATACAGCTGAGCGCCACTAAATTGTAAAAGAAATGCTTTCTTCATATGGTACATATATTGAAAAGCCAAATTTGTAAGTACCGTTGGAACACTATCAAATCACACAATCAAAGAACAAAGTCATATTCCGTACCATTCACTAAAAAAACGGTAGAGTTCTAAATCATTACATGGATTAACAATTAAATTTGTTTCAGGAACAAATCATATTCATAATACTTGGAATTTAGAAGAATGTTTTAGGCTTTATTAGCCCATATGTTAAATCGGGTCATCGGCTGGGAACCAGACCAAGACTTGTTTCGGTGCCAGTAATCCCCTAGCAAGTCATTCTGCGAAATGGGTGCACCGTGTTTGTATCTTTAATACAGACATGTATTAAGGAGTGAAGCGAATATGATGTCCCTTAATTGATAGGCTTTACATGAATCCAATTGTGAAAAGATTCTTCATTTTACAACAGACGGACGCACATTAAAATTCGCAACTGTCAATCTCAGATATTTCCTGTGCGCTCCACGATCAAAACAAACTGAGAACACTGTTTACAATGTGCATGCACCCGTGAAAGCACTCCTCGGTTAGCCACTGTAAACATTATGTCACCACCTGTCTCTTCTGGTGCTTTGACAAGTATGGAAAAAAATTAAGACTGACAGACCAAACTTTGGCAATAGCAAGAAACTTAATAAAACGAAGTTTTTAATAAATGTATGCAGCATTATTGCAATATGCTGCATAAAAAGATTTAAAGATAAACTGCAAACGATGGGGCCACAAAAATATTGTAAAAAATATAGACAGAAACATCTCAAATTACAACAATCTGAGAAGAAACCTACATTGACAGTAATTAAATGGGTCCAGTTAACAACTATTGGCATTTTTGGAATAAGGTTATCTGAATCTTTCTTACATTTGAATATAGATAAAAGTTTCAAGAATTATACAAACTGTAAACATCTATGCTAATACAGAAAGAATTAAAGACAACATTAACATACGATAAAGTAACCCCGGTCCTCTATTGTGAAAAAATATCAACAGAAACGTGGACTGGCCTCAATCAGAGAGGAAACGTGCATGGGAATTTTCGGATTATGGCCACATGAAGGGTTACTGACATTCGAATGCAGATGCAATGCAAACAATAAATACAAAAGTAATTCTAACAGAAAATAAGTAGACTGTGCAACATGTCACAAAAATTCCAAAGCCACCTATCTTAATGATATTTTCCATGGAGATATATAAACAAGCACAGGGTGTCCCATGCAGGTCAGGGTCCAGGCAGGTCAAATCCTGTTTGGTGCTATGTCCGTCCAACGTCTTGCCCTCACAGAATGCTGTGAAGAAAAATTCCAGTTAGCAGTTGTTTTATGTAATTGTTAGAATATCAATAAAAATAGCTGAATACATTTGATTAACCTCTTACTAACTCGATTGACATCAATCGGTACTTTAAATCATCTCCCTTTTTGTCTCCGCAAGGTTCGCTTTTAAAATGACGAACATTTGTTAAGTGAAAGTATCTCTTCTAGTCACATTAGTCTAAGTTTCATGACAGCTCTAAAACTCGAATGCACTTGCCGAACACCAGACATTTCACGATCTTCCTCTAGCATTAAAGATCAAGCAGAGGTTCCAAAACTCCCGAAATTTAACACATTTCTTTAAGTCTGACGATCCCCCGAATCTTGAAAAAAAAACTCCCGCATGATCAATTTTTGTAAGAAAAAAAAAGTTGACATTTTGCATAAACTGTTTGTGTTGTGACAGTGTTTTTGTGTATTTACTTCTCACTGACGGTGGTTAACCGCATTTTAAATGCGTTCTCCTATTCCCTTTCTTACAGCTGATTTCTAAAATTTAAACCACCAGAACGCACAATTGAACTGTATATTTACAAAAATGTCTCGTCTGTACCCTTGGTCAAATTATGAAGGTATGATACATTCAGGTTCAAATTTATTATTTTACGTGCCTCACAAGTAGCAGACGGGCTGTGATGATTTCCTGCCCGGTTGTCGTCAATGCCTTTGAAATAAACTGTGACCGACTGCAAACTTACCATGTCAAATATCACATGACTTTTCTGATCTCTCCTAAAAGCTCACTCATACTAATAAAACAAAAGAGCGACCGGTTGCATAGTTTCAATGAAAAATACAATTAACTGTAGTGTACATTTCAGTGTCAGTCCGACATTTGACCTACGATATGCAATTTCTTTTATTTAAGTGTCACCCGTCAGAGCCCAAGAAGTTGAAAAAAAGGAGAAACTACAAATCCATTATCGCTACAATGGTTTTCAGCACTGACTTAATTATTTACCATACTTGCGTATTTGAAAACCCTTTATTTTCCGTTCTTAGTATTATTCAATTTTATTTCGATTTTTTTCCTGTGCCTTGGACTGGGGCAAAATTTTTATCTGTACCATCAGTCTGCTACCATCCCCATCGTTACCCCCTTCTGTCCATACCTATATGGCAAACTGAAAAGCACAAGTTGAACATATTAGCAGCACATTAAAATAGTTGTGTTCGTCTAAACACACGCATTTTATTAAATTCATATATTTTTTCCGAAAAAAAAAAAATTACATCTGGACAATAAAATTCAGTGTAAAACTTTTATTTTTCCCATCACTGGAACATATTCTTTTTACTATATTTCAAAACGAACCACATTATCAGAGTATCAGCTCGAACTTACAATATCAACCCTGACAAAGACGGACACCTGATTCTCAATCGATGTATGAATACATACACGTCATAATTGTAAACGTTCATAACATAACCTCAAAAAGATGCACGTGGCTAACATAGGCATACATAACTTGACAAACGTGAACCTGCCTTAAATAAATATAGTGTAAGGACACTAACCACAAACCACCTTATTTAAAATATTGCTACAAGATGCACATGGCTGGTATAAAAAAAACATAAAATTACACAAATGAGCATGTCTGAAATAAATGCACTTTCATTACACTCAATCACCAAACTACTGTACCCATTACCAATGTCTTCTTAAAACTTGTTACACTTCTATGCAGGTATTAAAGACATTTCAAAACATGTGGAAAGTCCTTCAACACTGAATGTGCACCAATGGTAGTACTTGAAACTGAACTGTATTGGCCAAACACTGAAAATAAACCCCAAGACCAGTCTTATCAATTTATTGGACAATAATGAGCACTAAGTGCACCTACAACTATACAGGGATAATCTAAAACCGGGCCACTCCCAAAATCATAGCGGGGACAAACCATCTCCCTGACCTGGTAGGAATACAACAGTTTCGCCCTAGATTGGGATAATAGATTGCTCTTTCCCCACATAAAGAGCCCACACTTCATATCAAACTGCCCAACAAAATGGAAATACATATTTGGGGTGAAATCACATTTCCGTCAAACACCTTTTTAGCACCTGAGCCATGCCCGGGGGGCATGAATGTCTCGCCAGCGTAAATCAAGCCACTTCAAAGTTTTTTGTTGACATACGGATGGACAGATGGATGGAAGAACTGACAGATGGACAGATGGACAGACGTCCGGAATGTGACTGCTTAGTCTCGTAAACAGCTTATGCTGGCCAGACAAAAACCATCTTTCTATGGAAATCTTAAAAGTGCACATTTAGTTTTAGTAACCCACAAATGAGCGACATATTCAACACCATTTGTTTCAATAAGTCATTTAATAAAAAATATTGCAACAAAGAAAATCTCAACAGCAGAAAATTTTCAACATTTACAAAAGCTTAAAAGCAATAACAGTCTAAAAGGTCCTTTATTGCCAAATGGGAACAAAAGTATGATTAACATAAAAGCATTAAAAGATTCCAAATATAAGGACACACTGAAATAATTGATACCCATATACAGATAAATTCCAGTATGAACTGTATAAAGAGCACCTTAAAACCATAAAAGTGCTAAAACCCTCAACAACAGTAAAATATCAGTCACTTGCTACTACATACGAGCCCACATTAAAAAAAAAAAAAAAACGTAAAATCCTCAGTACAGGACAGACTCTTGGAAACATTCAACTCCCATGTGATTAAAGCTTCTATCATATAAACAGCAGCAGCAGTGTCTTATGTCGACATTGAACAAAAAAAAAAAACAACAAACAAACAAACAAACAAACAAAAACAAAAACCGAAAAAACAAGGACAAAATACAACAAACCAATCTCTCAGCACCCCTTTACCAATCCAGGCTCTGTCTCAGCCTAAGCCTGTAGCTTCATTTATCACTATTACCACCTTCCATGCAAAACTTTGAAAATTCAAGGCTTCAACAGCCAAAGGAATTCATCAATGGGTCATCAGTGAGAAACCATCATGCATGTTTGGCAGCCTTTAGTTCCCGGACATGCTTTTTTTCTGATGGCGGCTGCTTGTCTTTGCCTTATATTTGTTGAAGACAACCCACTTGAATTTTTAAAAATGTAAGAAGGTGAAATAATAGCACATAACGAAGCAAATAATGTAACAAGTTATTGCTTATAATGGCAAGTCTTGCTGAAATTATATGAACTAGAATATGCACAAATATTGGCAAAAACTACCAAAACTCCAGTATTCACTTATACTGAGGAAAGGGTTTCATATCTATTCATGAACCTTCTCAGAAAGGAAACACTGAATAAACTTGACTGTCCAAAAGTTTCAAAACAGAATGACTGATTTGAACTTCAACTTACAATATCAACCCAGACAAGGACAAAACACCTGATAAACAACAAAGCCTCATATCCAAAAAGCGACATGTACTTCATTACCATCCAATGAGTATGGAACCCTGAAAAAAAAAAGAAAATAAGATAAGAACAAACTCCATAAAAACCCACCCCTGCTACAGTGCCACCAAGTTTGAATTGATTCTGGATGACAGTTTTGCAGAAGAAGTTGACAATGTAATTGTGAATGGTTGGATGGAGGTATGGATGGATGGACAGACAGACGCCGGACTCTGGAAGACTGACCCTCCTAAAAGCTAAGCCTGACTAGTAAGTCAGCTGAGTCAAAGTTAAATCGAAAGATCAAAAAAAAAAAGACAAACAAAGCAGCATTATTGGACAAATGAAAGAGGCAAATTGTATACCCCTTCATAAGATATTAAATGCAAACAAAAAAGTTTATATTATTAATTAATGCATGAATAGACACACATCCCAACTGTAATTACACTTAACTTCAAAAAAATTAACATGACTAAAATAAATATAAATAAACTTACACAGATGAACATGTCTGAAATAAATACAGGTTCATTACACTCAATCACCAAACAACTGTACCCATTACCAATGTCTTCTTAAAACTTGTTACACTTCTATGCAGGTATTAAAGACATTTCAAAACATGTGGAAAGTCCTTCAACACTGAATGTGCACCAATGGTAGTACTTGAAACTGAACTGTATTGGCCAAACACTGAAAATAAACCCCAAGACCAGTCTTATCAATTTATTGGACAATAATGAGCACTAAGTGCACCTACAACTATACAGGGATAATCTAAAACCGGGCCACTCCCAAAATCATAGCGGGGACAAACCATCTCCCTGACCTGGTAGGAATACAACAGTTTCGCCCTAGATTGGGATAATAGATTGCTCTTTCCCCACATAAAGAGCCCACACTTCGTATCAAACTGCCCAACAAAATGGAAATACATATTTGGGGTGAAATCACATTTCCGTCAAACACCTTTTTAGCACCTGAGCCATGCCCGGGGGGCATGAATGTCTCGCCAGCGTAAATCAAGCCACTTCAAAGTTTTTTGTTGACGTACGGATGGACAGATGGATGGAAGAACTGACAGATGGACAGATGGACAGACTTCTGGAATGTGACTGCTTAGTCTCGCAAACAGCTTATGCTGGCCAGACAAAAACCATCTTTCTATGGAAATCTTAAAAGTGCACATTTAGTTTTAGTAACCCACAAATGAGCGACATATTCAACACCATTTGTTTCAATAAGTCATTTAATAAAAAATATTGCAACAAAGAAAATCTCAACAGCAGAAAATTTTCAACATTTACAAAAGCTTAAAAGCAATAACAGTCTAAAAGGTCCTTTATTGCCAAATGGGAACAAAAGTATGATTAACATAAAAGCATTAAAAGATTCCAAATATAAGGACACACTGAAATAATTGATACCCATATACAGATAAATTCCAGTATGAACTGTATAAAGAGCACCTTAAAACCATAAAAGTGCTAAAACCCTCAACAACAGTAAAATGTCAGTCACTTGCTACTACATACGAGCCCACATTAAAAAAAAAAACAAACAAACCGTAAAATCCTCAGTACAGGACAGACTCTTGGAAACAACCAACTCCCATGTGATTAAAGCTTCTATCATATAAACAGCAGCAGCAGTGTCTTATGTCGACATTGAACAAAAAAACAAAAAACAAACAAACAAACGAACAAAAACAAAAACAAAAACCGAAAAAACAAGGACAAAATACAACAAACCAATCTCTCAGCACCCCTTTACCAATCCAGGCTCTGTCTCAGCCTAAGCCTGTAGCTTCATTTATCACTATTACCACCTTCCATGCAAAACTTTGAAAATTCAAGGCTTCAACAGCCAAAGGAATTCATCAAAGGGTCATCAGTGGGAAACCATCATGCATGTTTGGCAGCCTTTAGTTCCCGGACATGCTTTTTTTCTGATGGCGGCTGCTTGTCTTTGCCTTATATTTGTTGAAGACAACCCACTTGAATTTTTAAAAATGTAAGAAGGTCAAATAATAGCACATAATGAAGCAAATAATGTAACAAGTTATTGCTTATAATGGCAAGTCTTGCTGAAATTATATGAACTAGTATATGCACAAATATTGGCAAAAACTACCAAAATTCCAGTATTCACTAATACTGAGGAAAGGGTTTCATATCTATTCATGAACCTTCTCAGAAAGGAAACACTGAATAAACTTGACTGTCCAAAAGTTTCAAAACAGAATGACTGATTTGAACTTCAACTTACAATATCAAACCAGACAAGGACAAGACACCTGATAAACAACAAAGCCTCATATCCAAAAAGCGACATGTACTTCATTACCATCCAATGAGTATGGAACCCTGAAAAAAAAAGAAAATAAGATAAGAACAAACTCCATAAAAACCCACCCCTGCTACAGTGCCACCAAGTTTGAATTGATTCTGGATGACAGTTTTGCAGAAGAAGTTGACAATGTAATTGTGAATGGTTGGATGGAGGTATGGATGGATGGACAGACAGACGCCGGACTCTGGAAGACTGACCCTCCTAAAAGCTAAGCCTGACTAGTAAGTCAGCTGAGCCAAAGGTAAATCGAAAGATCAAAAAAAAAAGACAAACAAAGCAGCATTATTGGACAAATGAAAGAGGCAAATTGTATACCCCTTCATAAGATATTAAATGCAAACAAAAAAGTTTATATTATTAATTAATGCATGAATAGACACACATCCCAACTGTAATTACACTTAACTTCAAAAAAATTAACATGACTAAAATAAATATAAATAAACTTACACAGATGAACATGTCTGAAATAAATACAGGTTCATTACACTCAATCACCAAACAACTGTACCCATTACCAATGTCTTCTTAAAACTTGTTACACTTCTATGCAGGTATTAAAGACATTTCAAAACATGTGGAAAGTCCTTCAACACTGAATGTGCACCAATGGTAGTACTTGAAACTGAACTGTATTGGCCAAACACTGAAAATAAACCCCAAGACCAGTCTTATCAATTTATTGGACAATAATGAGCACTAAGTGCACCTACAACTATACAGGGATAATCTAAAACCGGGCCACTCCCAAAATCATAGCGGGGACAAACCATCTCCCTGACCTGGTAGGAATACAACAGTTTCGCCCTAGATTGGGATAATAGATTGCTCTTTCCCCACATAAAGAGCCCACACTTCGTATCAAACTGCCCAACAAAATGGAAATACATATTTGGGGTGAAATCACATTTCCGTCAAACACCTTTTTAGCACCTGAGCCATGCCCGGGGGGCATGAATGTCTCGCCAGCGTAAATCAAGCCACTTCAAAGTTTTTTGTTGACGTACGGATGGACAGATGGATGGAAGAACTGACAGATGGACAGATGGACAGACGTCCGGAATGTGACTGCTTAGTCTCACAAACAGCTTATGCTGGCCAGACAAAAACCATCTTTCTATGGAAATCTTAAAGTGCACATTTAGTTTTAGTAACCCACAAATGAGCGACATATTCAACACCATTTGTTTCAATAAGTCATTTAATAAAAAATATTGCAACAAAGAAAATCTCAACAGCAGAAAATTTTCAACATTTACAAAAGCTTAAAAGCAATAACAGTCTAAAAGGTCCTTTATTGCCAAATGGGAACAAAAGTATGATTAACATAAAAGCATTAAAAGATTCCAAATATAAGGACACACTGAAATAATTGATACCCATATACAGATAAATTCCAGTATGAACTGTATAAAGAGCACCTTAAAACCATAAAAGTGCTAAAACCCTCAACAACAGTAAAATATCAGTCACTTGCTACTACATACGAGCCCACATTAAAAAAAAAAAAACCGTAAAATCCTCAGTACAGGACAGACTCTTGGAAACATTCAACTCCCATGTGATTAAAGCTTCTATCATATAAACAGCAGCAACAGTGTCTTATGTCGACATTGAACAAAAAACAAACAAACAAACAAACAAACAAAAACAAAAACAAAAACCGAAAAAACAAGGACAAAATAGAACAAACCAATCTCTCAGCACCCCTTTACCAATCCAGGCTCTGTCTCAGCCTAAGCCTGTAGCTTCATTTATCACTATTACCACCTTCCATGCAAAACTTTGAAAATTCAAGGCTTCAACAGCCAAAGGAATTCATCAATGGGTCATCAGTGAGAAACCATCATGCATGTTTGGCAGCCTTTAGTTCCCGGACATGCTTTTTTTCTGATGGCGGCTGCTTGTCTTTGCCTTATATTTGTTGAAGACAACCCACTTGAATTTTTAAAAATGTAAGAAGGTGAAATAATAGCACATAACGAAGCAAATAATGTAACAAGTTATTGCTTATAATGGCAAGTCTTGCTGAAATTATATGAACTAGAATATGCACAAATATTGGCAAAAACTACCAAAACTCCAGTATTCACTTATACTGAGGAAAGGGTTTCATATCTATTCATGAACCTTCTCAGAAAGGAAACACTGAATAAACTTGACTGTCCAAAAGTTTCAAAACAGAATGACTGATTTGAACTTCAACTTACAATATCAACCCAGACAAGGACAAGACACCTGATAAACAACAAAGCCTCATATCCAAAAAGCGACATGTACTTCATTACCATCCAATGAGTATGGAACCCTGAAAAAAAAAAGAAAATAAGATAAGAACAAACTCCATAAAAACCCACCCCTGCTACAGTGCCACCAAGTTTGAATTGATTCTGGATGACAGTTTTGCAGAAGAAGTTGACAATGTAATTGTGAATGGTTGGATGGAGGTATGGATGGATGGACAGACAGACGCCGGACTCTGGAAGACTGACCCTCCTAAAAGCTAGGCCTGACTAGTAAGTCAGCTGAGTCAAAGTTAAATCGAAAGATCAAAAAAAAAAAGACAAACAAAGCAGCATTATTGGACAAATGAAAGAGGCAAATTGTATACCCCTTCATAAGATATTAAATGCAAACAAAAAAGTTTATATTATTAATTAATGCATGAATAGACACACATCCCAACTGTAATTACACTTAACTTCAAAAAAATTAACATGACTAAAATAAATATAAATAAACTTACACAGATGAACATGTCTGAAATAAATACAGGTTCATTACACTCAATCACCAAACAACTGTACCCATTACCAATGTCTTCTTAAAACTTGTTACACTTCTATGCAGGTATTAAAGACATTTCAAAACATGTGGAAAGTCCTTCAACACTGAATGTGCACCAATGGTAGTACTTGAAACTGAACTGTATTGGCCAAACACTGAAAATAAACCCCAAGACCAGTCTTATCAATTTATTGGACAATAATGAGCACTAAGTGCACCTACAACTATACAGGGATAATCTAAAACCGGGCCACTCCCAAAATCATAGCGGGGACAAACCATCTCCCTGACCTGGTAGGAATACAACAGTTTCGCCCTAGATTGGGATAATAGATTGCTCTTTCCCCACATAAAGAGCCCACACTTCGTATCAAACTGCCCAACAAAATGGAAATACATATTTGGGGTGAAATCACATTTCCGTCAAACACCTTTTTAGCACCTGAGCCATGCCCGGGGGGCATGAATGTCTCGCCAGCGTAAATCAAGCCACTTCAAAGTTTTTTGTTGACGTACGGATGGACAGATGGATGGAAGAACTGACAGATGGACAGATGGACAGACTTCTGGAATGTGACTGCTTAGTCTCGCAAACAGCTTATGCTGGCCAGACAAAAACCATCTTTCTATGGAAATCTTAAAAGTGCACATTTAGTTTTAGTAACCCACAAATGAGCGACATATTCAACACCATTTGTTTCAATAAGTCATTTAATAAAAAATATTGCAACAAAGAAAATCTCAACAGCAGAAAATTTTCAACATTTACAAAAGCTTAAAAGCAATAACAGTCTAAAAGGTCCTTTATTGCCAAATGGGAACAAAAGTATGATTAACATAAAAGCATTAAAAGATTCCAAATATAAGGACACACTGAAATAATTGATACCCATATACAGATAAATTCCAGTATGAACTGTATAAAGAGCACCTTAAAACCATAAAAGTGCTAAAACCCTCAACAACAGTAAAATGTCAGTCACTTGCTACTACATACGAGCCCACATTAAAAAAAAAAACAAACAAACCGTAAAATCCTCAGTACAGGACAGACTCTTGGAAACAACCAACTCACATGTGATTAAAGCTTCTATCATATAAACAGCAGCAGCAGTGTGTTATGTCGACATTGAACAAAAAAACAAAAAACAAACAAACAAACGAACAAAAACAAAAACAAAAACCGAAAAAACAAGGACAAAATACAACAAACCAATCTCTCAGCACCCCTTTACCAATCCAGGCTCTGTCTCAGCCTAAGCCTGTAGCTTCATTTATCACTATTACCACCTTCCATGCAAAACTTTGAAAATTCAAGGCTTCAACAGCCAAAGGAATTCATCAAAGGGTCATCAGTGGGAAACCATCATGCATGTTTGGCAGCCTTTAGTTCCCGGACATGCTTTTTTTCTGATGGCGGCTGCTTGTCTTTGCCTTATATTTGTTGAAGACAACCCACTTGAATTTTTAAAAATGTAAGAAGGTCAAATAATAGCACATAATGAAGCAAATAATGTAACAAGTTATTGCTTATAATGGCAAGTCTTGCTGAAATTATATGAACTAGTATATGCACAAATATTGGCAAAAACTACCAAAATTCCAGTATTCACTAATACTGAGGAAAGGGTTTCATATCTATTCATGAACCTTCTCAGAAAGGAAACACTGAATAAACTTGACTGTCCAAAAGTTTCAAAACAGAATGACTGATTTGAACTTCAACTTACAATATCAAACCAGACAAGGACAAGACACCTGATAAACAACAAAGCCTCATATCCAAAAAGCGACATGTACTTCATTACCATCCAATGAGTATGGAACCCTGAAAAAAAAAGAAAATAAGATAAGAACAAACTCCATAAAAACCCACCCCTGCTACAGTGCCACCAAGTTTGAATTGATTCTGGATGACAGTTTTGCAGAAGAAGTTGACAATGTAATTGTGAATGGTTGGATGGAGGTATGGATGGATGGACAGACAGACGCCGGACTCTGGAAGACTGACCCTCCTAAAAGCTAAGCCTGACTAGTAAGTCAGCTGAGCCAAAGGTAAATCGAAAGATCAAAAAAAAAAGACAAACAAAGCAGCATTATTGGACAAATGAAAGAGGCAAATTGTATACCCCTTCATAAGATATTAAATGCAAACAAAAAAGTTTATATTATTAATTAATGCATGAATAGACACACATCCCAACTGTAATTACACTTAACTTCAAAATAATTAACATGACTAAAATAAATATAAATAAACTTACACAGATGAACATGTCTGAAATAAATACAGGTTCATTACACTCAATCACCAAACAACTGTACCCATTACCAATGTCTTCTTAAAACTTGTTACACTTCTATGCAGGTATTAAAGACATTTCAAAACATGTGGAAAGTCCTTCAACACTGAATGTGCACCAATGGTAGTACTTGAAACTGAACTGTATTGGCCAAACACTGAAAATAAACCCCAAGACCAGTCTTATCAATTTATTGGACAATAATGAGCACTAAGTGCACCTACAACTATACAGGGATAATCTAAAACCGGGCCACTCCCAAAATCATAGCGGGGACAAACCATCTCCCTGACCTGGTAGGAATACAACAGTTTCGCCCTAGATTGGGATAATAGATTGCTCTTTCCCCACATAAAGAGCCCACACTTCGTATCAAACTGCCCAACAAAATGGAAATACATATTTGGGGTGAAATCACATTTCCGTCAAACACCTTTTTAGCACCTGAGCCATGCCCGGGGGGCATGAATGTCTCGCCAGCGTAAATCAAGCCACTTCAAAGTTTTTTGTTGACGTACGGATGGACAGATGGATGGAAGAACTGACAGATGGACAGATGGACAGACGTCCGGAATGTGACTGCTTAGTCTCACAAACAGCTTATGCTGGCCAGACAAAAACCATCTTTCTATGGAAATCTTAAAGTGCACATTTAGTTTTAGTAACCCACAAATGAGCGACATATTCAACACCATTTGTTTCAATAAGTCATTTAATACAAAATATTGCAACAAAGAAAATCTCAACAGCAGAAAATTTTCAACATTTACAAAAGCTTAAAAGCAATAACAGTCTAAAAGGTCCTTTATTGCCAAATGGGAACAAAAGTATGATTAACATAAAAGCATTAAAAGATTCCAAATATAAGGACACACTGAAATAATTGATACCCATATACAGATAAATTCCAGTATGAACTGTATAAAGAGCACCTTAAAACCATAAAAGTGCTAAAACCCTCAACAACAGTAAAATATCAGTCACTTGCTACTACATACGAGCCCACATTAAAAAAAAAAAAAACCGTAAAATCCTCAGTACAGGACAGACTCTTGGAAACATTCAACTCCCATGTGATTAAAGCTTCTATCATATAAACAGCAGCAACAGTGTCTTATGTCGACATTGAACAAAAAACAAACAAACAAACAAACAAACAAAAACAAAAACAAAAACCGAAAAAACAAGGACAAAATAGAACAAACCAATCTCTCAGCACCCCTTTACCAATCCAGGCTCTGTCTCAGCCTAAGCCTGTAGCTTCATTTATCACTATTACCACCTTCCATGCAAAACTTTGAAAATTCAAGGCTTCAACAGCCAAATGAATTCATCAATGGGTCATCAGTGAGAAACCATCATGCATGTTTGGCAGCCTTTAGTTCCCGGACATGCTTTTTTCTGATGGTGGCTGCTCTTCTTTGCCTTATATTTGTTGAAGACAACCCACTTGAATTTTTAAAAATGTAAGAAGGTGAAATAATAGCACATAACGAAGCAAATAATGTAACAAGTTATTGCTTATAATGGCAAGTCTTGCTGAAATTATATGAACTAGAATATGCACAAATATTGGCAAAAACTACCAAAATTCCAGTATTCACTTATACTGAGGAAAGGGTTTCATATCTATTCATGAACCTTCTCAGAAAGGAAACACTGAATAAACTTGACTGTCCAAAAGTTTCAAAACAGAATGACTGATTTGAACTTCAACTTACAATATCAACCCAGACAAGGACAAGACACCTGATAAACAACAAAGCCTCATATCCAAAAAGCGACATGTACTTCATTACCATCCAATGAGTATGGAACCCTGAAAAAAAAAAAGAAAATAAGATAAGAACAAACTCCATAAAAACCCACCCCTGCTACAGTGCCACCAAGTTTGAATTGATTCTGGATGACAGTTTTGCAGAAGAAGTTGACAATGTAATTGTGAATGGTTGGATGGAGGTATGGATAGATGGACAGACAGACGCCGGACTCTGGAAGACTGACCCTCCTAAAAGCTAAGCCTGACTAGTAAGTCAGCTGAGCCAAAGGTAAATCGAAAGATCAAAAAAAAAAAAAGACAAACAAAGCAGCATTATTGGACAAATGAAAGAGGCAAATTGTATACCCCTTCATAAGATATTAAATGCAAACAAAAAAGTTTATATTATTAATTAATGCATGAATAGACACACATCCCAACTGTAATTACACTTAACTTCAAAAAAATTAACATGACTAAAATAAATATAAATAAACTTACACAGATGAACATGTCTGAAATAAATACAGGTTCATTACACTCAATCACCAAACAACTGTACCCATTACCAATGTCTTCTTAAAACTTGTTACACTTCTATGCAGGTATTAAAGACATTTCAAAACATGTGGAGAGTCCTTCAACACTGAATGTGCACCAATGGTAGTACTTGAAACTGAACTGTATTGGCCAAACACTGAAAATAAACCCCAAGACCAGTCTTATCAATTTATTGGACAATAATGAGCACTAAGTGCACCTACAACTATACAGGGATAATCTAAAACCGGGCCACTCCCAAAATCATAGCGGGGACAAACCATCTCCCTGACCTGGTAGGAATACAACAGTTTCGCCCTAGATTGGGATAATAGATTGCTCTTTCCCCACATAAAGAGCCCACACTTCGTATCAAACTGCCCAACAAAATGGAAATACATATTTGGGGTGAAATCACATTTCCGTCAAACACCTTTTTAGCACCTGAGCCATGCCCGGGGGGCATGAATGTCTCGCCAGCGTAAATCAAGCCACTTCAAAGTTTTTTGTTGACGTACGGATGGACAGATGGATGGAAGAACTGACAGATGGACAGATGGACAGACGTCCGGAATGTGACTGCTAAGTCTCACAAACAGCTTATGCTGACCAGACAAAAACCATCTTTCTATGGAAATCTTAAAGTGCACATTTAGTTTTAGTAACCCACAAATGAGCGACATATTCAACACCATTTGTTTCAATAAGTCATTTAATACAAAATATTGCAACAAAGAAAATCTCAACAGCAGAAAATTTTCAACATTTACAAAAGCTTAAAAGCAATAACAGTCTAAAAGGTCCTTTATTGCCAAATGGGAACAAAAGTATGATTAACATAAAAGCATTAAAAGATTCCAAATATAAGGACACACTGAAATAATTGATACCCATATACAGATAAATTCCAGTATGAACTGTATAAAGAGCACCTTAAAACCATAAAAGTGCTAAAACCCTCAACAACAGTAAAATGTCAGTCACTTGCTACTACATACGAGCCCACATTAAAAAAAAAACAAACAAACCGTAAAATCCTCAGTACAGGACAGACTCTTGGAAACAACCAACTCACATGTGATTAAAGCTTCTATCATATAAACAGCAGCAGCAGTGTCTTATGTCGACATTGAACAAAAAAACAAAAAACAAACAAACAAACAAACAAACAAAAACAAAAACAAAAACCGAAAAAACAAGGACAAAATACAACAAACCAATCTCTCAGCACCCCTTTACCAATCCAGGCTCTGTCTCAGCCTAAGCCTGTAGCTTCATTTATCACTATTACCACCTTCCATGCAAAACTTTGAAAATTCAAGGCTTCAACAGCCAAAGGAATTCATCAAAGGGTCATCAGTGGGAAACCATCATGCATGTTTGGCAGCCTTTAGTTCCCGGACATGCTTTTTTTCTGATGGCGGCTGCTTGTCTTTGCCTTATATTTGTTGAAGACAACCCACTTGAATTTTTAAAAATGTAAGAAGGTCAAATAATAGCACATAACGAAGCAAATAATGTAACAAGTTATTGCTTATAATGGCAAGTCTTGCTGAAATTATATGAACTAGTATATGCACAAATATTGGCAAAAACTACCAAAATTCCAGTATTCACTAATACTGAGGAAAGGGTTTCATATTTATTCATGAACCTTCTCAGAAAGGAAACACTGAATAAACTTGACTGTCCAAAAGTTTCAAATCAGAATGACTGATTTGAACTTCAACTTACAATATCAACCCAGACAAGGACAAGACACCTGATAAACAACAAAGCCTCATATCCAAAAAGCGACATGTACTTCATTACCATCCAATGAGTATGGAACCCTGAAAAAAAAAAAGAAAATAAGATAAGAACAAACTCCATAAAAACCCACCCCTGCTACAGTGCCACCAAGTTTGAATTGATTCTGGATG
>CAXHWN010000637.1:0-22000 GCA_964020975.1 Hermodice carunculata
GTTTGTTATTTGTCATTTGGTATTGTAGGTAGTACTTTGAGACCACTCAATAGACTAGAATGTGTGAAGACATGCTGTTCTCTGAGAAAATTTTTTTTTTCAATTTAATTGATATTTGACTTGAATGTCCAATTTTTGTAATATAAAAGGAAATTGAAAGTGGTTTCATATGGATGGAAGTTTCAAGGAAGTGATATTTGTGCTATCCAAAATTCTCAATAGGTGATACAAACAGGTAAAATTGTCCCATCCGTGAATGTTTCATCCTTAGAATTTATAAGCATTAACTGAATGAATAGATAGATAGACAGACAGACAGACAGACAGACAGACAGACAGACAGATAGATAGATAGATAGATAGATAGATAGTTAGATAGATAGATAGATAATATTGTGGGGTAACTGAACAGGCAAATTCACTCAGGATTTTTTCCATTTTGGTGACCGGCGCTGGACTCCCCTTTGATGGACCAAAGCACTTCCAAAGTTGTTGAAATGCAACAAGTTCAAAAATCACAAACCAGAGGGAAAGTCCCCCAGAATGAAAGCCGTTGGCTTTGAACCAGCTATGGACAGTGTCCAGAAAAAAAGGACTAAAAGTGACTGTAGTTGCTGCAGATCGACATGTCAGTATTCAGAAAGTACCAGCCAATGGGACTGAATCATGAATTGGATGTATTACATGTTGCAAACAGTTTGCATAAAGATTTGAAAGCCAAGTCACTGCTAACAAATTGTCAGAATCTGGGTAAATGGATGCGCTTTGTTCTCACACACCTGTGGTGGTGTGCAAGCTTCTGTGATGGAAATCTGGACCTCCTGGTTGAGAAATGGTGCTCTATGCTAGAGCATGTGGCCAACAGACATGAATTTCCACAGAACAAGCTCTTCATGAAATGTGGCCTCCCACCCATGTCTTCTGTTCAGCGTCACAGAAAAAAGTGGATGTGGGCAGGGTCTGACATGCACAAGGCCCTCACTGATGTAGTTATGAAGAAAACTTGTTGAAGGACATCCTCATGCTAGACTACTTCTGCCACACAGGCGCTTTGGAGACATATCACAGTCTTATTCTGTAGTATGCTCCAAAGAGACCTGAATTTGATTATGTACAGATACAGGCACGGGTCCAACTAGCAGCTCTGGACAACAACGAGAATGCTGGGCGAGAGCAAGCAGCTGTAAGGAGAGCTCATGTGGGAACATCAGATCTTGGAGAACCAATGTACAGGTTTTCTTTCAAAATGAACCAAGGACGCCATGTTGTGGAAGGGATCCGAGTGGCAAAAACTTACAATTTTGCTCACTCGTTGTTGAAAGAAACTGTGGAAACAAAACTGATGGGTGACAAAACACCAATGAGTGAACGTCCAGCGCACATTCAAAGGAGTGTCAGTAGTTCTGCACCCAAGGCAAAATCTGTTATGAATGCAGAGCATCGCAGCAGATTTCGTTAAAGACTGACCAGATTCTATTACATGGATGGCTATGAGCAGACCAAAGTTCTGTGCACATATAATTGACTTGTGTATACAATATAAGTGCAGAATTATACACCTTATCTGTCACAGCAGAGTATTAACGACACTTTAAATTACAATGAACACAAAAGCTTATATCTGTTTTTTTCATTCCTTTAAATAAAATGAACAAACATGATGATGCATCTTTAATTACTGCAAATGAACTCATCTTAAATAATATTTAAATTTCATGCAAAGATTTTTTAATAATTATACCTCCCTTGACTGGCACTGATTAAAGGTTGACAGTTATGATCAGTGATGTACATGGTACATTTGAGTCTACAATTTTATAAGTAAATAAAATGTAACATCATTGGTCAAATTTGAACGAGAAAATAAAATGTAACATTATTGGTCAAATTTGAATGAGTAAATAAAATGTAACATCATTGGTCAAATTTGAAGGAGTAAATAAAATGTAACATTATTGGTCAAATTTGAATGAGTAAATAAAATGTAGCATTTTTGGTCAAATTTGAATGAGTAAATAAAATGTAACATTATTGGTCAAATTTGAATGAGTAGGTAAAATGCAACATTATGAGTAGATAAAATGTAAGACTTCACATTCATTATATTAGAACAATGCATTTTGTGTCAGCAATACTGTCAATGGGAAATGTCATTGTATAGTAGTGCAGTCCTCCAGCACTTTGTTTATTGCATTGTTCTAAAGTTAAAAAATCATATTTGGGATTTCTTTAAAAAAAAATATGTATGTAGCACTGTTGGGATCAGTTTGGATTTTCTTCAATATGTAAAACATACAAAAATTAAATCGTAAACTAGACCGCAGTTTCTTCAATGGATAGAATATAAAATATCAGAATACCCACAAGTGACAAGTGCATGTGGAGAGACTGACCAAGCCTGGTACACGCAGGTTTTTGCATTGTTATAAATTTACTAAAATAATGAAACATCTATTTCTGACTTCTTACACAATGTGTGAAGCACTAATGGGATTGAGTTTATTCAATTGAGAGAATACAAAATATTAGATTGCCCACAAGTGACAAGTACACGTGAAAAGATTGAACCAAACCTGGTACTGGTAGGTTGGTAGCAGTTTATGATCAATCAGAGAGGTCCATGTACTTTGTTTACTACAGTTATAAATTTAATTAAGTAGTGAAATATTTATGTCTGCGTTCTTACAAATCTGTGTAAAGGACTCTTACTGTACACAGGGCTTCTCCTGAAATTTGAGAAAATAGGCCATTTAGTAGTTTGGTCATGATAATGATACATTATCAGTAAACCTTACTGTTACTGTTGTAATAGCCCTAAAATACAGACAAAAACACCCAGCAATGACCTTTCAGTGATCTAATCAATTAGTAAAATATCCGCATGGCTCATCTTGAAAATTGGTAAAATGCTAAACATTTTCTCATGTTAATAATTTACTACTGACTAGGCAAGCTCTGTATAAAGTCCTTTTAAAACAAGTCAAAGTGAACTTTGTTTTTGCCACGTTACTTGTCAATTGCAGCTGAATGTTCAGGAAAAAATGGAACCAAGAACTAAGCAGAGACAAACTCTGCTGTTGTCACAAATGACCGAATTCTTTACTTTTTTTAAAAGGCAAACATGTATTAATCCTGATGCATGTAACTTGATCCTTTCTTGTTTTAAAAATGTAAATTATTCATTGTCTCATTTGTGCAAACCTTTTAAATAAGTTAACATGTCAATGTAGTTTTCCAGTCGTTGACCAGAGTTCACACTGTCAAAAATAGCAAATTTTTCCATTTCGTATAGGCCTAATCTGATATCTCCTCTTTTATAGGCCCATAACAAAACTTTCTTTTGGGTGAATTTTCAACATGATATTGCATTACAATTCTCAATCTGGTACATTGTTTAAAACATTTGGTTCACATAATAAGCCCCAAGTTCCCCATTTCTCATATATTGTAATATCTGTATTTTTTAAAAGTCTCAACACTGAAGCAAAGAGAACTCAGATTATTTCACAAGTTAGCTTATTTTACATAGTATCCATCAAAAGTTCATATGATTTTATTGAGTTTGTAAACTAAAGCGACCTGTCCGTTCTCAACCTGATAATAATCATCATGATTTTTATAGTCTGTTATCTTAGCCAAGAAAAGCTATTGTTATCTGTAAACAGAATTTAACAATTCACTCATTTTATTGAAAATCCATGGCATTCGTCAGAAGTTCCGCATCCTGGTACCCAGCATGGTCTCCGTTTTCATCCAGAAATTGTTCTCTCACCCACCATTGCCAAAACACATGCAGGCAATACCTTACGCATGTTCTTGCCAAGCCGATAACAAAATTGTCGGTACGCCAACAAACTTTTTTGCCTGAAAATACACAATGAGAAAAAGTGCAAGATATTTCTGTGGCATATCCACTTGCGCATGGTCCCAGGACAATTAAGCTTTCAGCACCCGCGCAGTCGGATGTGTTTTTTTATCGGTAAGGCCCAATTAATAAGGCCATGCAAATTACACATCACCCACTCTGCGCACAAATGGCTCTGGCAGTTTACATTCCCTGGCTTGTACCAGGCTCAATGCTTTGCTCATACGTAGTTTGTTCCTATTATTTTTATGATTCTTTTTGCCTATTATTTCGTTTTCTATTGATATACCAAATTTACCGCATGTTAAACCTAACAACATCATGAGGACAGGTTCATATTTTGATCGGACACCTGACGTTCATGATCTGCGGCACTTTGCTACAAAGTAACTTACTAGCTACAATGATACAATTTCCCATTGTAGCTATTATAACATTACCGATACGAAGTTTCAACAAAGTATCTGTCTTGCTTGAAATACTGAGAAGTGCGGAAAGCTGGACAGATAGTTAGTTGTCTGCTAAGACAGACTAAGTTTCGCTGTCATTACTGTGTGGGCGCTCCACTTAGTCTGCCGAACCGCTAGTGGCCGGCTGTCTTTCATCCTTCTGCGACAAAAAATGTTCGCAGCCTGTGATGGGTCAGTGGCTTTAACCTGTACTGACCTCTGGGATAGTCACGTTATTTTCTTTCCATTTTATAACCCTGCAATTATAGGATCGGCGAACGGCAAGTAAAATTGGAATGCAGATAGTTAATTGGGTTATTTGATAAGCGTAATTTTCCGTAGCGGTACTTGGCAATTGTGTATACATTAGTACATGCCATTAGTGACCCCCGTGGTCAGCGACCACCGGGTCAAAACGACAATCTTCCCCCATGCATGGACGTTTTTCTAATGTTAAATGTACTGTAGTGAGCGAACACCTGCAGAAAGTGACCAGCGACTGGGAAAATTTGGCAAAACGCACCGCAGATGACCGCTTTTTGATGACACTCTAAAACGTAAAAATGTAAATCAATGACAAACCCTTATTTTTTTCTATCATACGACCAAAATGTAACTGTCATCCATTCAATTATCGTAATTCCCCTGTGTTTCAAACTTTATTTTAAAAAATCGTGATTGATGTGAAGTGCATCGCAACTTGGAACATACAGGGTTCTCTTTTTTGGGCGTTGAAGTTGAACTGGCCGGCACCATGAAGGAATAATATATCCATGCTGGCACCTTGTGCCTGTGGTGCCGCCTACTACCTAGTCTTTGTTTTGCATTAAAAAACAACTGAACGGTCGCGAAAATATTCTGAATACATTATTTACTATCTTGACTTAATCTGCATGCTCAGTTATGTCAAGTTCATTGTTAATCGTAAGAAACCAATTAAAATACGCTCCCGCTATCTTGCAAGTGAACGCTTGAATCCGCCATTGTACTTGGCATTCGGGTACAAGTTACTTCGCGGAACATCGGTGACCTCCGGAAAACTCACGTGGCGCACGTGGTCTGACATTTGACGAGAAGCAAATCACAGAAAAACACATGGTGTGTTGCTGTTTATTCTATATTCGATTACATCAGAATCATTGCAAGTCTTAAATTCAGCATAACTTTTATCATATTACCATTTGACTATTGAACCAATAGTACTTTTCATCTAAACTTTATGTGTATCTATATTAAACGTTTCCAGTTCCATAGCCATAAGTCCATTCACAATTTAAGTCCAAGACCAAACTGAAAGTTATACAGTAGTACCTGCTGTATGCGAATAATGCGGCCAAAATATATTTTATTTCCATGCACGTGTGTGTTAAAGAAAGCCCGGTAGCTGGACCAACACTAGCGTGTACCACACCTGCCTTGGAAAGTCCGAAAGATATCCGAGCCAATCTTATGTCCATATACATGGGGTGATCGAACACCTGTAATATGCGACCGTTTTGGGTAGCCCGGAGGGGTAGTCACATACAGCAGGTAATACTGTATTATTTTCGGTGTGTGTGTGTGTTATTGGTACGGGAGAGTTTACATATGATTTTATGAACCCTTCACATATACCCAAATTACCGTACAGGTAGAAAAAAAAACATAGGCCTATTATTTGTACGGGACCAGTGCCTAACATCAAATTTTCTAACTTATTAATACGGAGGTCTTGTCACTATGATTTTATTGATGACCTTATTCATACACCAATTGTCGTATCAAAAATAACATTGTTTATACATAACTTTATATATATACACCAACATTCTATTCACATTCCAAAACATGTACATGCGGCGCTTGTGCGCTCCGTTTAGTTCCAACTTCCACACACATTACGCAGTGTTGTGCGGTACGGTAACGTTGGTCTTCTAAATCTTTTTATAGGAGGCTTTCAATGTACAAGGCATACCATATAAATAAAAGCACGCACTAGTCATACGGCACTGTACGAATAACTGGAGATTTATTGACGACGGATTCTATGTGTTGACGCAGCAGAACTGATCATATTTGCATAACAAATACTCCCGTAACTGATAGTTGCCGAACGGTCCAGTTTGAATAGCAACGGCCTCACATGTATATGAAACTCATCTACACGGACCCATCAAAGGTTTGGATAATAACTCAATTCCAATTTGCGACATCTGATGCATAACACTCAAAAGCAAGTATTTATTCTACACTTAAATTCATTCCCTGTAGCTCCCAGGTTTCGAATGCATCTACCTTCTGTAATATCCCAAGTCAGCAAACCAGATGAGCGTGGTCAGAGAAGGTACAGCTTCTATCTGCGTCACAGGCTATCATGGATAGCTCTCTACTACTAACATAAAAATGTGCTGATGTGAAACTCTGAACAATGGAAATTACGGTTACTGATAGAAGTTTGGTTTATTTAGTATTTTCCTGGTGTTGATTATCAATAGGATGTACAGTTTAAGTTTGATACTGGTTCCAAGGGTAAGCTATCAAGTTGACTGGGGAAAGGTCACTTTTGTTTCCTATGACATCTGATTCAAAAAGAGGCCAAGCTTCACTGAGCTTGCTAAGCTGGGATACTGACTTGGCTTATTGTCTTTGTTATACAGTGTCGCTCTAAGTAACGAATACAGGACTGGCATGTAAAAACTGTCGAAGATGGTCAAAAGTATTCCTTTATAGGGCATTTATACAGCTTCTCCGACTCATAGTTATAGTGGAGGTAGAGTGTTTTATAATGTTCCAGATTCATAAGTATTACAAAAACGATGTAGGCCTACTTTACTCTTTTGCTGTAAACTTCGCTGACTGACAATTCGGGAGAACTAAAAGGTGATAGGCCTAACAGGTCTCTTTTTATTTTTGGCAGAAGTAATGAAATTTGTGTTTTTGGGTGGTTAGGCCTATACATTTTGGAAAAGAACTAGTGTCTGCAGTTAATGATGAATATTTCTAAGGTTGAGAGGACCGGTTTAAAACCACCAGTTGCCTTTTATGGGCGACTGCCTGTCTCAAGTCAGGAGTGAAATTTGTTTCTTCACATTCGTATTGGAAGATAAATGTTGATGCTTTGGCAAGTCTGGAATCTCTTTGCTGTCATTGTTGGGTTTGGAATTTATGAATATGGATCATGTTTTTCTGTACTATTAAAACCTTCGTTACCACACAGAAGGCATGTTCTTCAGGCTCTGGCATTAAATTTCGATCTCAATATTTGAGCATAATTCTTGCGCATTGCAGTTAAAAAGTAATACTGAAAAGTATTTACCTGACATGTTGGCATTCTGTAAGTCACCTTTTTTGTAATTGAAAAAATTAAGTGAATGAAAAAACGCTTGGGTTACCCGAAGGAAGCTATTTAATCATGACAGCATTCAATTGACTCAATCAATATATGGTAACATTTTTCCAATCTGAAAGAAGCACAGCACCACACACACACACACACACACACACACACACACACACACATCGTACCTGGGTCACTTTTTCTGTGTAGTGCTGCCTGACTGGTTTATTGGATCGTTTTGAGGATAAAATGGCAGCTTTAGGACTTTTGGTTTGTTGTTCAGTCAACAAATAGGTCAATTTTATGTATTGAGCGTCATGTAATCTTGTTCATTCCTCTTTTTATTTTGCTACAGGATGAGTCACCTGACACATATTCTCAGCATATTCCCGACTTGACACAATCAATTTGCCCCCAAAGGAGACCAAGTTCCATTTCATCTTTACTGCAATTGGTCTTCCTTTCCCTCACAGTATTTTTATGGTAAGAGAAATAAAACTTTACTATGACTACCCCTGGACTCAGACACCTTAAGGAAATCAATCATTATTACCTTGGCTAGTAGTAGGCTCTGGTCCCTAGTGCACTACAGTCTGTTACCATGGTCACCATATGGTCAGCCAATACGAGGGGTGCATATTATTTTCCCGCCACAACTGCATGCCTGGATGTCTTAGTAACCATAGTCTCGGATACACCATGGTCTCACTGCTAATGTTTTAAAGTTCACACATCTCAAGTCCATGAATGTGGTTTTGCTGTGCCAACTGAAATCCTTTGAATACTTATAATCATGAATGTCTGTTCCTGACCAGGAACAGTTTCTTAATGAATAGGCAATGACATACGGCACTTCAACATCAGGCAGCATTCTCAAATTGTCGCTCCACCCTATAATACTGTGGATGCTTGGCAATACAATATTATTTTTGCCGTCCAAATACTGCAGTCTTGCCTGTAACTATGAAATCAGTCATGAGCATGATCGTCATGATAAGGTCACAAAAGGGAGAACTAAGATTTGGTTAAGGTCCTATTGGATAGTCACAATTAGCAATTTCTTGTGTATGCTGCTGAATAAAATACCTGATATGCAAAATTCTTGTGGGCTACAGTTGTGTATCCCCATGGGAATATATGTTAAAGTCAAATTGAATAAACTGATTAATCTTATGGGAATACGATTTTTAGTATCTTTTGAGCCTCACATTTACATTAACCATGAGGGATTTTGTGTCCTACATACAGTTGTTCATAAAGGTATTACCTACACTTGACAGTGATGAGAATACAAAACCCCAGCCCACCTGACTGAGGTGCCCTCTAGAGGATAAATACAGGATTCCTGTTCTTGCTCTTCTCTATTAAGATTTGCTTCATTTGGTCAGCCAGAGGGAACCTTGCAAGGAAGCATGGCCTTCCCGCTGTACGTTTCCTTGAACACTTTACAGCCATATTATATTGCAGGTAAGACTCTCCATCTTTGCAAATTTTGGTGAATTTACGTGCCATAGTCATCAAGTGGTATGATTTTTAAAATATTTATTGAACATATTTTGATGCATTAGCCAACTTTTCATCAGGAACAAAAGGTATACCTGTCTGTGAGCAAAGTCAGGCACTGACATAGTATCATAGTCATTCAGCCATAGAATTTTCATTTGCACATAAACTTTAGGTGCTTTATACATTTACATTTTGTGTTTTTATTAGCATTAGAAGAACAGAAAAAGTTTTGATGTTCATATTCACATCAATGCAATAGCCTGACATGCAAGCAATGTGGCGTTTCCCCAGACAACCGTAAGAAGGCCGCGCCTACTTAACTGCTCCCACTAATAAACATAATGAAGAGCTTTCTTGAAAATAACGAGCCAAAAACTTCATAAAATCAAGTAGCAATTGCAGAATTAGTTACACAATGTCCATTCTTGACCACCATTGCAAAGACCTCCCTGTCTGGCCACACTGCCAGTTGAGTTGGGTGTTGATTTTTCTGAACACATTGATGGTCATGGTAGCACCTCCACTCAGTTCCTGTGAATCTGGTGGGGTGACTTCTGGTGCCCATGCACCCCTAATCTTTCTTCCTCCTCAGGTGCCATTTCTAACTTGCTCTAAACAGTTGGGAGCTAGGTTGACTTTTGTCTGGAGATACTGTTTTGGTGCTGTGTACACTACCTCTACTGTGGAATTTCTAAGCTTTCCTAGTCTCTTCCAAGATGGGGACAGCTTATGTGTGACCTAAGGATCCCCGAGAGAAATGTAAAAGTGGTGTTGGCTTGAAACGGATCTTTTCTAAGATGGTGTTTGGAGGGTCAAATTACAAACAGAGGGAGGACAGTGTCAGTCAGGCAACTGCTGCTTGGCAGTGTGCTGTGGGTTTGGAGCTTCAGACAGCTTCACCTTCTCCCATGTTGGGTGGAGGGCAGAAGATAGATTCATGGAGCCATTACATGGCAGCATTGGATGATAATGAGCACTGTTGTGGTTGTCACCAACAGCTTGACCACATGTGCTCTCACGAGAATACATGCAGGTTTTTTTGTTAAGTGGGGAGATGACAAGTGGCTGCTGTATGAGCAGTCCTGGAGGAACAGCAAGAGGGCTAATGCAAGCATGCTGCCAAGCACTGAGCCACCCAGTCTGACTCCAGTGAGTTTTCTACCCCAGCAATGCCACTACAGAAACAGAAGTGAACCCACATGGCTCACACACACACTCAGGTGGTTGCTGCTTCTTCTCTGGACCCCCCACCCCCACCCCCCAGGGAATAGCAAGAAGAGGTGGCATATTCTTAAGTTGGGCTACAAGGGATCCTCTTACAAGGATCCTGAGTACTCAGCACCATCTAAGGTGATGACCAGAGGGTCCTTTGTCACTGATCTGAGACTCTGGGCAGTCTTGAAGATGATGACCAGGAGCCAGCAGTTAGCAAAATAGACCTGATCTGGCAGCTGTCTAACTCCTGTATGCCTGCTATTCAGCTTAAGAGGGAAAACCACAGCCGGGAAAGCACAGCCTGGATTCATTTTCCCAGAGCTTGGGCCTCCCAATCTGTGCACATGGAACCCAAGGCAGCCCTGGTGACGCCACAATGGGTACATACATGTCCCTGTCTGGGCATCATGGAACCCAGGCTGATTGGGATGAGCAGCTTGCTGCCTCCATTCTGATCCAGCTCTGACTCAGCTTGAAGGCTCTGTGGTTCCTCCAACTTCACCAGGTGCCCTCCAGCCACCTGACCCTTGGGTTGGTGGTTGCTGTGGCTCCTCCACAGAGCCTCATGGAAGTTGTGCTGTCTCATAGGAGGAGCAGATGCAGGCTCCAGAGCTAGCGGTGACAACTTCTGCAGAACTTGTCATTGCTCCATTGCAATGCTTGGTGAGGGATGCTTCCGTCAGCTTTCAGGTCTCTGACTCCAAAGCATGGTGAGATCTTCAAATATTGGCATTGAGAAGGAGGAGCTGTTGCTTTCAGATTCATCTGAAAGTAAGTCCTGGCTACCAGCTTGCAGCCAGCTCCTATGCCAATGTTGCTCTGGCAGAGCCCTGTAGCATTTGTGGTGCGGGTGAAACCTGCTTCCCTTCCCATGGATACTACTCTCACACTGTCTTAGGGCTTTGAGCATATCAAAGCTGTCATTCATAGCCTAGTGGGTAATCAAGCTGGGTTCACTCAGCTGGAGGAGAGGAGAGGGACCACTGCTAGGACTTGTCCTTGGAAGAGGTGCAACACAAGTCTCGGATTGCAGATGGCCAGGATTGATGGCGCCTGGATTCCCATGGAGACTCTGATATCCAGCAATCTCAGGCAAGGGCGAGTTTTCCCCCGGCCAGATGTCCAAGGGAAATGGTACTCAGCTGGAGGCAGAATTATTCTTCCAAATCATTTCGAGATTTAGATCAGGAGGAGTATGATGCAAGGGCGCCAAAAGCCATTTCCACTTCCTTCGATGCCTTCAGGAGATTACAGGAGGATGCTAGGGGCCTATGCTCATGGGGTCCTACTCCGACGTCTCACTGTTGGCTCTGACATCCCTCTTGGATGACTTCCAACATTCAGTGCAAATCTCGGAGGGAGTCTAGAACTGGCTTGCTGAAATAGCTTTGCTCATGACTTGTTGTGGGTGATTGACCACCAGATCAGGATGCCCTGTACCCTAGAGGTGCACTTGACTTTGTTAAGCAGGGACACCTACCTCCAGCGTCGGGAGTTGCCTGACCCAATCTACCTCAAAGTGCACACAGGGCCTCTGTTCTCTAGCACGCTGTCTGCCAAACACACCAGGATAAAGGGGTTGACTGACTCCATTTGACTGCTTTCCTCCTTGACCACGGCCGCCCTGAAGCATGGCACTCAAACTGCGCCCACTCCCCCCTCTGCCTAAGCAATGTCCCTAGCATGGCAAAGGCCCAGGTAGAGTGGGAAGTGATTCTGGAAGGGCAAGAGTGCCAGTAAAGCCAAGATGTCAGGGAAGCCTGAGGGCTCCTGATTCTTGCCTTCCAGACCACAGGAACTAAGTGGAGGCGCCATCCTGACCACCAGGTCTTCAGAAAAAACGAGTCTCAACTCAATTTTGAAGAGTGTTGTGGCCAGACAAGGAAGTCTTGGCAATGGTGGTCGAGAGGTAAGTGTACTCACTAATACCAAACCTATTAAATATTACATGTTTTACCTTTAATATTTGTAGAAATTCGTCTTTAATGTAAATATAAAAAGGTGTACTTTTCAGGACGTAGTGTTGGTGACGTCATGAAAAAAGCCTGTCAAAAAGTTCAAGCACTCTCTGATGAGTGCAATAGAGAAGACATTTAATTCCGATATATATGTATATATATATATATATATGATGGTGACCTGGTAACCTAGCCCTCCAACTGGTCAAATTTACACTTCTTAATGATTTATTTCAATTAACATGGGGTCCCATCCATATTAAAGATTTGACAGAGGGTCTCGTTGATCTAATAATCACCTACTCACTTGGCTATATTTTAGATTGTGTTATTTTGTCCGCCTATTTCCACGACTGATCATTTCGTTGTATACTGCTATCTGTCTACTTGTCATCACACAGATCGCCTCATCGAACAAAAAACCTGGCATCACAAGACAGCAAATTGTGAACGTGTAAGTAAATGTTGCTCCTGATGCACCATTTGACACAGGTTTCGAAATTTTGTATGACATGAATGATATGGCGTTTTATTGGACAAATCTTGTAAATGATCTCTTTAGGAAATTAATTCCTTCTACTGATAGTATGTTCAGACCATAAAATGAAATATGGGTTAGCTGTAAGAAAAAAGAAAGTTACTTAGGCCTATTGATCGCGTTTTGAAACATGTTAACCGTCAATGCATTAAAACGCATCCTTTTACACTCCCTGAACTGTCAACCTGGAATGACTCTATATGTTGTACGAACACAGACCTAGCATTGCTGATGCTCTCAATAGTTCAATGACATATTTTTGGGGAAAAAAGAAGGGTGATGAACTTTGATTCCAAAGGTAACAACTACAAGAAGTGGTTGAATCTAAGTAAAAGTTTACTTGGTCTAGCTTTATCAGTCCATACCCCTTCCCCCCTCTTGAAAAAGATCAGTTATTTCTACTAATTATGATAATAATAATAAATGTGAAGTTTTTAATAAATACTTTGCCAACCAATGTAAGCTTTCGGGGGAAGATAATTCTGTACCCTTGCCTAAATTTTCTTACAGCAGTGAGACTCACCTAAATCGAGCAGTTTAGGACCCCAGATGGCAGAAGTTGACGGTGTTCATTTGCATAAATTTGGCTGTTGCCGATCCAAAACTTCAAAGTGATTTGTTCTTATGCAAATAAGTAATACTATGCAAATGGTGGCCCTCAAGTGATGCCCTCTGGGGTCCTAAAAGGGTCTATTGTTTTCAGAGTGATGAAACTAGTGTGAAAATAAGTATTACAGTCATTGAAATCTAGTTTTGCAACAAACCTTGATGGCATAGAAAATATATGATACTGAAGAATCCAGCTTCGGGTATCTGTCCCCCACTTACCAAGCTCAATAATATAACCTTTGCTTGGGTCCGTCCTGCTTGCCAGATTCCTGAAGGAAGTCAAATGCATGCCTGTGTTGAGAATGACTAGCTGATAAAGAATTACAGAGTGACCTATTTCGCTGCTCTGTAACGTTTGTAAAATATTTTTACGCTTAATTTGTGAAGACTCTCATAAATATTTTGTACCTTGTGAACTTTTGACATCTAAAAGTTCTAAGTTGAGACCACAAAACTCCACAATTATTCAGCCCCTAACACCTTTTGATGATATGTAGTGATATTCTACTACAGAAAGAAGCCAATATGGTTTCCTTGATGTCAAAAAAACTTGATTCCTTCTTTTGAAACAATTACTCCTGGGCTTCGAGCCAGTCATAGGCTGTCCCAAGCACTTAGCCAGAAATCGGCAGGACGTACTCAATTATTCCAAACTTAATTCATTCTTTTGAAAACTAAACTAAGAGTTGACAACTAAATAGAATTTGCTTTCTTGGAGACTTCATAAGAGTAGGTGTCATCATAGAAGTTTGCTTCACATTTCTGGAACAGGATGTCTGTTGTTACAGTTTTGTTTAAGAATTGCCAGGTTTATACTGGCATTGAATATATAGCCCCAGTTTGTGTCTACCTCAGTTGTACACTGGCAGGTGGTTAGATTAATGTGACCTGTCCAGCTAGAAAGGTTTAATAGGTATTCTGTATTCATATTGAAGCTCTGCATTTACAAGCAGAACTTCACCTATTTAGCTAATTCATCATACGTTTATATTTATTAAATATCATGTGGGTTGTCTTTGCTGAATATTTAGCTTGGACAAGGAGCCGCCACTCAGAGACATGTACGGGTGCAGGCTCCGAAACATGTTCTGAGTAGTTACCGGCTGAAGACCCTTAAATAATTTGGGCTAATACAGCCTATGTCAAAAATTCTACAGAAGAACGTGACAATAGTACTTCCATGTGTATACATTAAGACAGTGAGTGGTTACAGCTTATTGAGTGTAGACATTTCGGACTACTGAATAGAATAATGACTACCAGGAAGTAACTCTGGACCGAAAGACACAAATACAAAAGGCACAATACAATCATGTTGACTCATATTACATTTAATTTAAATTATTCATTGTTGTTATTTTTGAGTAGCATCATTTTGTACAACATAGGTTGTATAATGGATTATCCTGTGTTCTTTGTAGATTTTTTCGTGTGCCTTATGCTAATTGTCGTGGGTCTTTTTCATATTATTGTACGATCCGCTGTTTCTGGAGTGCAGTCTCCTTAGTAAATTAATCCAGTATACGGAAATAGGATTAAGCTATGCACAGACCCTCAGGTCTTCACTCATAGCTTGATCAAACAGTAACATTATAAGCTTACAGGGGAAAAATCAATTTTAAGTGATTTTTTTTTGTGTATGCATATATGCCTGTTTGCGTATATGTGTGTAATTTCAGGTAATTTGGGCACTCATATTGCCACATATTTTATGCATTCTAAGTGCCTTTTGAATCGGCGGCTTTCATTAAAAGCCACCAATTCATCTTGACAAGCTCGTAGTCTTATCCTTTAATACTTCAGCAATAAAACTGGTGCCTAGGGTTTTTTTAGGATGGATGGATTTTTTTGGGGGGGGTGTTTTGTTTTGTCTTATTTTTTAATTTTGTATGATTAAGACACCCCAGGTACAAAGAGAGATTAGGGTACTTAACTTTCTACCATATTTTCCGTTTAAAATCCCTTGGAAATGTACAAGTGTCTAACTCATTAAATGTTAATTTTGTATCAGTAAGTCAATCTGGAGTAATAAGAGAAATATCACCAGGATGTGTCGATAAAATTCGCAGCTTGATCGTGTCATGCACCAAAAACAATCTAATCTAGGAGCTTTGTATAAACACAAAATTTGATACATGTTATATAATAATATTGCAGGAGAAATGTGAACATCCTGCCCACACAAAACGTTTCTGTCTCTTATATTACCAGCTTCGACATCTGATTATGTCTGTTTTATTATGCCTTTGTGAGGGCACAGACATTTTTTCTATCAATTATTTCTTTCTTCCTTTAGCAGCAGATTTTTCCGACATTTTATTTGAAAACTATTTCAAGAAGAAACTCAAAACCTGACATGATTATACCTCCATACATAAATTCTGGTCTTTTCATAACGAGGCATGACAGCTTTGAAAGTTATGCAAAGAGGGGCCATTTGAAAATTTAAATCTTGAATATCTTCAAAAGTATTGTAGGCATAGATGAGATTCCAACTTCAATTTATAGGTTTGTGCTGTAGGCGCATCCAGCCAACCACAAACAAAAGGTGTACAACTTTCATTTATGCTAATTAGGGACATGCTTAAAGCTTAAATGTTGAATATCATCAAAACTTTTATAGGTATAGATGCCATTCCAACTTCAGTTTATAGGTTTTTGGTGCAGGAGCATGCAATGAACCGCAACACAAAAGTGATATTTTTTTTAATTTATGCTAATCAGGGCCACTTCTATTTCTAATGTTGAGTAGCTTCAATGCTATTATAGGTTAAGCTGCCATTCCTAATTTAATTCACAGGTTTCTGCTGAAGGCGCATCTGATAATCCACAAACAAAAGTCAAAGCACTCAAGTTTATGCAGGTTTTGGACGCCTCAATCTTGTTTTCCAGTGAACTCTGTGTCCATTTATTTATTTATTTATTTATTTATTTATTTATTTATTTATTTATTTATTTATTTATTTATTTATTTATTTATTTATTTATTTATTTATTTATTTATTTATTTATTTATTTATTTACCTACTTACTTACTCACTCACTTACTTACTTACTTATCCATTCATTCATTCATTCATATATCTATCTATCTATAAAGTCGGTGTGCAAACACAGACTTTTTGTTTTTAGGCACACAGCCTGATTCTCTGACTTACTTACTTACTTATTCATTCATTCATCTATCTATCTATCTATCTATCTATCTATCTATCTATCTATCTATAAAGTCGGTGTGCAAACAGACTTTTTGTTTTTAGGCACACAGACTGATTCACTGACAAGCAAACCGCATTTATTTGCTTATTCGTCCATTCATTCCATTCATTCATTCATTCATTCATTCATTCATTCATTCATTCATTCATTTATTTATTTATTTATTTATTTATTTATTTATTTATTTATTTATTTATTTACTTGTCAGTTATCAGTTTGTTACGGACACCATCGTTCCCAAAAGTACCAAACTTGGCATGGTGATTGACCTAACAGTGAAATTAAGTACCTGATTTGGAACAGTCACCATGTTGATAATTATGTAATTAAGGGCCATTTCAAATTTTAAATGTTGAATATCTTCAATACTATTTATGGTAGAGGTACAATTGCAACTGTAATTTGTAGGTTTGTCCTATAGGCCATTATCAAAAGTTGTAGAATAATGTATCCTAATTAGGGGCACTTGAAAAGACCTAATGTTGAATATTTGCAATACTATGACAGGTAGAAGTGTCATACCAACCCTGATATGTAAGTTGGTGCTATAGGCGCATCCAACGAACCACAAACAAAAGTCGAAGCATTATAATTTGTTCTAATAGGAGACATTCATTTTAACTGGGATCCTGTTCACTTCCTGTGTTGCCAGGGTAACAGACTGATGCTCCCACCATGATCAGGACAGATTTGTATTATATACCACACAAACATCCGCAAATAACACCTCTCGAACCAAAAGAGAGCTAATTTCTAATCAATTTAAGCATCCTTTATGCTACAAATATATGTTAATATATTTTCTTAAGATTATTCTGTGGTTGTGTTGTTTATTTTATCGACGAAGTACTTTTTATCATGCTAAATATATGGATCTTCCCTGGTGCAGGTGGCTCCCTCTTTTGCTCGTAGTGTTAGAGTAGGACCACATTTAAATATGAATACACCCTATTAAAGGCATTTGAAAACCTTAAATGTTGAATATCTTCAAAATTGTAAGGGAGAGGTGCCATTCACACTTTGAAAATTTTCACAGGTTTCTGCTATGGGTACATCCATTTGATCACAACCAAAAGTTGTAAAATTTTGATTTATGCAAATTGCTTCTACAATTTCATGACTATTACAGATAGAGGTGTCATTCCAACTTCAACTGATAGGTTTGCTACATAGCTGAATCCAATGAAATATGAACCAAAGTTGCAGCATTGAACATGAAAATTGTTATAGATGGAGGTGCCATTCTAACTTCAATTGGTAGGCTTGGGAGATAGTAGACTTGCACAAGTCTCTGGTGCATGTCCCTATTTTCCCATCCCGCGATCCCACCCAGAAGTGCGATACATTTTCCCCTCCACAAAGTTAACTGAATAATATTACGCCAACTACACGGTGTTATTATGTAGGTCCTATCATTATTATTATTATTATTATTATTATTATTATTATTATTATTATTATTATTATTATTATTATTATTATTATTATTATTATTATTATTATTATTATTATTATTATTATTATTTACCTGGTCGACACTGCCGCCTTGTCGGTGTCAACAGTAGCAGCTATTGAGTCCTGGTAAGTTCTAATCCCATTATACCATGCCTCCTTTGTTTTCTCAAGGGATATATATGTCGCCTGCTTACACATATATCCCTGCTATGGCTACATTTCAACACAGGACTGATTTGCTTTGGTGAATATATTTTAAAATGCATTTATATTCATGAAAACAAAGAAGGCATGGTATAAAAAGGATACATACCTTGTTCTCGTGATTTATCTGGAATCCCTTGAACTTGGGATGTATCCTCTTCTTATCATTGCGAGTGAAAAGTGGTCTTCGATAAATGCATGGCTAGTCACTGGCCACTCAAGCGAGATAAAGCTGACCGTCTCCCTCCGGCTGCCGACACCAGGGACTTGTCAAACTTGCACAAGCCCACTCTGGACTACCATCAATTCGGTGGGAGTGACGTCACAACATCCGGGGTTTCGCGGGATCTTGGAAGTCAAATCAGTGCCACAACTTTTTTATTTTTGCATTAATGCAAAATGATCCACGTCATGATTTAAGTTTTGTTGAGTAAGACCTCTACATTTCTATGTGGTTCTTTTGTCAATTTAAACAAAAACTCTTGCCCTACACCCTAACAAAGGAAATATATCGATCTCAATCACGATTTGATCAAAGCGGTCAAACCTGTGTGAATACCATTGCATGGGTACCGGTCCGCGCATTTTTCTTGGTTAGCGTCACGAACGATGGTTCCTCTGTTATTTTTTTCTAAAGATCGGTTGTGTGTTATATTCAATTATAGTGGTAGAGCTTGTTGCTGCAGTAAATAGTCCATAAACACACTTTATAGCAGTTACTGACAAACTGTCAGCATGATAAACATACGCGGCAGCGGTATTTTCACCCGAGCCATGTTTCCCTTCGGCTGGCGTATTTTACTCTCTTTCCGTTAATAAATTGTCCGTAATCGTCACTTGTGTTCACACAAATGTCACCCATCTTTCAAGCCAGACTTCACAACACGAGGCAGCGAGTTCTACCGCACGAAACAGCGGTAGAAAAACTTTTTGATTAGACAGCGAACACCATGTGATCGATTCTGGGCCCTTGTAGTTTCCGACTAAAATAATGTTCGACGCATCTGTTTGAAATAGAAGCAGTTTTGAAGGGGTTCCCGCTAAAATACTTTTGTTTCAGCCAATGTGAGAGCTTGTTGTTAAAATAGACAAGGTTCTGGGCATTCTAACCATATAAACAACGTGGCGCGCAGACAAAAAAAATCGAGATAGAGACGATGAAATCACCCTATTTTTGCGCCGTTTTGCAAAGTTACATCATTCAAATTGTCACAAGCAACGACCCGATCATTGATTTAAATCATCGTAGAAGGAAAATATTCATTTTAACGCAAAATCGAAATAGCCATCGGCAAGAACTGACGTTTCTCTACAATAAAATGTGCGTGCTTGCATGTAAATAAACAAGTCAACACAAGGAATTTGAAACGGCATTGAATCTGTCACGTGCTTGACTGCTCATGAATAATTCATAGCAGCGACAAGCCGGCAAGTTTTACAAGTCTCACTGGACGCCCTCCGCCTGACGCGGTGGACTGCAATTAATCCTTCATTACACCAGGGACGTGTTATGTCTATAACACGTCCCTGCTTACACAGTAGCTCAATTAACAGCTTCTGAAGAGGAGTGCGTTACGACCGCTCGCTTGTCTGTGTGATAAAAAACAGAGTGCAGACCGCCCGGCGCTAATCATCTGGAGTCAATGTTATCTGGGGTTATATACACGTTCCACGCCAATCAGCTAGGTAACTTGAAGGGCCTACCTGTATTGTGACAGAATAAGGCTACGACGTGTGTTTACTTAAAATTTAATTTGGCAATGAATTTGATTTTAAATAAAATACGGAAGACAGTCCAGTGAGACTTGAACTATTCTGGGGAGATAGCTGCATCCAATGAATTAAAGTCTTCCAGTTTGATTCATGCAAATTACACGAAAACACAAAATGTGAATTTTGAATAACTTCAGAACTATTTAAACTTCAATTTATAGGTTTGTGACACAGCTCACTTATTCGTGTCTCTTTTGAACGGTTCAATGAATATCGTTGTTGCAGGAGTTAAACAAACACTTTATAGGCAATCTTTAAAAGTTTTTTTGGCACACAGACTGATTTGCTGACAAGGAAATCAATTTCTCTAGTTTCTTTGGTTTAAACATATTTATTGCAAAAACAATTGGCCAACAGGCGATGCCTATATATGAAGGCCTCTTGTACATAAACAGACACACAACAAGTAAATGGATAACATCTAGATAACGAATAGATAACAAACAGGACATTACGGACTGTGGTAAGAAGGAAGGGGAGGGTAAGCCAGTCTGTGAGCATTACGTAAATTTGTAACAAGAGTCAAACATTAAATCTTCCAGTTGCTTTTATGTAATAGTGGACAGCATTAAAAATTTCCATATTCTTTGAGTTCATTTTTGTTGATGTTCCAAACAGAATTGTTTTTATGTTGAATGAAGCTAAAGGTGTAATTTTTGTCTGTAGGTGATTTCTTTGCAAGACACATTTGTTACACTGGAAGAAAAAATGAAAGGCATCCTCAGACAAGTCTCCACAGGAACAGAGTGGAGATTCTACCAAACCCATCTTGAATAGATCACTATTCAACTGGCTGCAGCCCATTCTCAATTTGGCATGGATTATTCCGATTTTCCTATCACCAAAGTTGAATAGTTCATTGCTTTTAGGCTTTGATTTATTTAATTTTTCTTGAATTCATCCAGATGTTCGGAATTTTTAGTAGAATATGGAAGAAGGTTCCATTCTCGAATAGTAGCCGGAAAGAAAGAATTATAGAAAATGTTTGTTCGAGCATAGAAGGAAGTGATGTCATGTCTTGATCTGATGTTGTATCTAGTTCGTTCTGAAGCTGTTTGTGGTATTAAATTCTGCAGATATGCTGGTGTAAATTCATTTATTATTTTGTACATAAGTATCAGTTTGTGCTTCCGTCTACGTTCGGCGAGGGTTTCCCATCCCGTTTCAGCGTACAGTTTAAAGTGACTTGTATGACTTAAAGCTCCTGTAACTACTCTGGCTGCATCCAACTGAATAGTTTCGAGAAGATCTCGGTCCGATTGTGTGCACCCATCCCAGACCACACTAGCATATTCCATAGTAGGTCTAATGAAAGAGAAATACAGTGATTCGAGGGCACGTCTGTTTAGTTTAAATTGTAAACATTTCAAAATACCTATCAATTTACGTGATTTAGTTAATATATGGTTTACGTGGGCAGACCAGGAAAGATCTGAAGAAAGTATGACTCCAAGGTGTTTAAGTTGTTCGACTCTATCTATAGAGTCGAACAACATAAACACCTTGGAGTCATACTCCACACAGACTGATTTGCTGACAAGGAAATCAATTTCTCTAGTTTCAGATTTATCCCACATTTTATTTAAATACTATTATACGCTGATATTAAACTCCAAACTAAGTATGATTATATTTCCATACATAAAGTGTGGCTTTTTCATGAAGAGGCGTCACACTTTTGAAAATTATGGATTTGAAAATTTAAATCTTGAATATCTTCAAATTATTACAGGTAGCGGTCCAATTCCAACTTCAGTTCATAGGTTTGTGCTGTAAGGCGCACAAGGAACCACAAACAAAAGTTATAGAATTGTATTTTATGTTAATTAGGGGCACTTGAAAAGTTTAAATGTTCAATGTCTTCAAAATTATTAAAGGCAGAGGCGTCATTCC
>CAXHWN010000638.1:0-55061 GCA_964020975.1 Hermodice carunculata
TATATATATATATATATATATATATATATATATAAAATCCGGCCACAGCTATGAAACCTGTAGATATCCAATAGATCACACCACGTCTTCGTAGCTAATAGGTGCATGGTTTTGCTCACCGAACACTAATGGAAGTCTTTCTCGCGTGGGCTTCCCACCCCTGCAGACATGCACCCCTTGCCTTCTTCACTTACCAAGGTTACACATAGATTTATAAGGACTCAATGACCCTCCCGATGAGATATGCGTTAAGGTCTGTGTGTACATTGGCACGTAAATAATGTTCTCAGAAATATCAATAAGAAGGACGAAGGTTATCTGGCTTTAGGGAATTTATACTGATATTCCTTTCTTTTAAATAAGGCTATAAGGCGGAAAGAGGCCAGGACCTTTGGCCTCTTGCCGCGCATTAACTACCAGGCTGTATTCCATCACTCCTCTTTGGGATGATCGCAGAATAAAGAATGTTTAGGGTCACCGTCAGTTTTCTGAAGAGCTTGATTGTCCATATACAGGTTTCTTTCATCCATATCAAAATTGGCATCCTATCAAGTATAGTCAATTAAATCTGCTGCAAGGAAACAAAGTTTTAAAAAGTGGGCCTTTTAAATGACTTTATCTTCAATCTTTACAGACTTCAATCTTTACATTCAATTAAAATTGTATGCGGGAAGACATTTTAAAATATTGGCTCTCTTTAATGACTCTATCTTCTTTTTAGCTTTACTTTCACCAACACGTGTCTTGATCCATGAAATACGTGGATTTATTCGTGAAAATTCCGATCAGAAGTGCTACCAATTTAATTTCCAAATCATTTGATTCCTTTGATGATATACTGAAATAGTTGGTGCCTTTTTGTGACTGGAAGTTGGGAATCTGCATCACAAATCAAACCAGATCGTAACTCTCATTGACCGGTGTAATCTTATTAGTTCTAACTCAAATTTTCTTCTTATGCGATGCTATGGGGCGTGCCGGTATACGTAAATTATTAAAACAAAGCAAATAATCCATGGCACCAATGGCCCGTTGATCAGTCTAAATCTGTCGACCCAGTTAATTCTGTATTTGCATTTCGCGCACTCCGTGTTTCTACAATCATTCTTCATGTCATTATTATTCCTTACTATATTGTGATAAAATGTAATATGTCACATCAACTAGGTATAAGATATTGAATGGTTTATTTCCCTAAAACAGAACAAAAGGTGCTGGTTTTACATCTCTATCAAGTTCTCATCACATATTTAAGGCAGTTATACTTATCCAAAATGTCCAAAGACAAATAAATATTATGACCAGCCGTGCATGCATGTATAAGCGCAGATAGCCATGCGCTCTTCCGATGAAGTGCATCTGTCAAAACAACATCTCCAAGTGTTTGAAGTCACGAAGCAACTGATACAATATAACCCTTATCCACGAATCTGCCCTATATGCAAAGACAACAACATACCCGGATGAGCGAGGAAATATTTTGTACAAACGCAAAAGTTAAGGGGGCAAACTATTATTATTTGCAACCGCCATGTGCCCTGCACTGCTTTGTCGCTTGAAGACATTAACGGCGTGGTACACTTTTACAGCACTTTACACGTAAAACACGACTTTGCTCCAAATATGTGTTCTCATACACTAGATTTCTTATTTGAGATCATGTAAACTATGCATTCTCTTAAAGTTTACATTTAGATTAAGCTATTTAAAATAATGAAATCTCTGTAAGTGTGAAGAATTTGAATATGAATAGCTTAATTAAAAACTTCAATTTTAACTGGTTTGCGGAAAAACGAAAAAATAGCCCAAACACAAAAAATTGGAATAATTATTTTCTCACGGGAATAAAACAACACACTTCTAGGGGCAAAAATGTATTTTAAATTTTTGATAAGGATTTTAGTTCAAAATTTACAGGGTGTTTAAATTAAGATTAAAAACCTTAAATTTTAAACAGCTATAAGATCAGAACTAAGCCCTTTTATTAATAAAAAGTTTATGGATAGTGTTATGTGTTCTTTCGTTTGGCACAACAAATTTAATCTGATTATTGGCAATGCTATTTTAGATTTTGTCAAACTAAAATTTTATATTCAGTGCCATAATCAAACTTGATGTTACTTTATCCATAAAATATATACTTTTTAGGGTATTATATGGTAACAATTAACAGAAATTAAACGAGAGTCATGCAGTGTACCACGGCCGTGTTCGTACCAAAACTGCTTCAATCATGCACATTCAGCACGATTATCTACATGATTTGTGCACTCATAGAAATGGCAAATTCCTTGCCACTCGCCTTTACGTTTAACTCGGATGGGTTACCAATTGCATGAAAAGTTAACATTTAATGTTGCTATGAAATCATTGTTTATAAATCTTACAAGGCATAATGAGCAGTGTTTAAGGTAAGAGCACAATGATTTTGTTTGCAGAAAATGGGTAAACAAGAAAACTGTGGCAGTCCTGTGGTCAGCTGGCTTTACATGCAAAGACTGTGACTTTCCATTGCAATCTCTATTGACTTACATAGTGATCAACAGGATGAGTATCAACACTTAGCAAATAACTTTGTTTAATCAACCCACAAGCTACATTTCCACAAAGTTTCCGAAACATCTGAGTGACGGTTTTGGAGAATTAAAAATGACGAAACCACTCAAAAATCTTACAAATAGAAATAAAAAAACACACACACAGTGCTACCTGTTGAACAATTTAGTAGGGATCCTAGGGGTATTCCTATGCAACTTTGGAGCAATTAGCCAAGTGGTGTCGGAAAAGATATTTCTATGATATTGCCAAAAAATTGAACACAGAACAAATTATAAAAATCTAAGAATTATTGGAGCGTGAGCATTTGAACAAATTTAGTAGAAACCTGCAGACGTTACATCCCCACCAAGTTTGAAGTGATTCTGGCTTACGGTTTTAGAGAAAAGGGTAAAATTGTGAATTTCCATTGCTGTGTCAAGGCACGTCCTTTGATTGAATTCATAGATACCTAATTACACATATTCAATAACAGAATAAATAGCCATTTATCATGTGAGATAGAAGATCAGAACTGGGTTGTTGTCAAGTTCAGGTAATATATAGTTGGTGTCACTGGTTGTGTGATCTCCCGAGGTAAGCCTCGCTCAACCACGAAAACCACACAACTCACGCTGTTCCTAAGAGACAACCCAGCCTAGAGTCTTTATTTCCCATCTGAGAAGAACGATTATTGACCAGTTTGTCAGTGCTGTTTATACGATGACTTTAATGTGGAAAGTGTGGGGTTTGCAGTCTCATAAACAGCAGGTTTCCCTTGGCTTGGAGTAGCACAGCCAGCATTTGTGACATTGTTGTAATGTAATACGATGGACAAAAAACTATGGCTAAAATCTATTCCTTATTTGCCTGTGATAGACTTTAATTATTATGTGTGAATAAAGAAATAATCACCAAGTACCATGTGAAGTTTTTTTTTTTTTTTTTTTTTTTTTGTTCAGAAATATCCCCCTTCCCTTCGTTTCGGTTTTCCTGTAAATTTGTCATGTCACAAATTTGAGCCCCTTGTTCTTCCTGAAATGCACAACCTCGAGTTTGATACATACCATGATTGAATATTGAGATTAAAGTTTTAACTCTTGAAGAATGATTTCATTGTTCACCAAGCAACGCGTTCACGTAAGTGATCGCTAGAGGTAAAGTAATGTCCAACTTGGAAAACTGACTTCACTTTTAGGCAAAATATCACAGCAACGTGCATCCCTGACATAATGAACCTAGGTACTCAATTGACAGCATGTTTTGCAACTCTGTCTGCACTAAAAATGGAACTCGAGAATTCAAAGTCGGGTAAACACAAGCATTTTTGTTAAAAATGTGTTTTTGTAACATTTTGTATATTTCTCAAGAACTGTTCAAGATAAAATGGTCAAATTTGTGCTATCATATCTCAACACATTTTTCTGCAAAAACGTCTCAGGTATATTCCATAACTGTATCTGTTTGTTTGCAATGGTAATACAAAAATTGGAAAATGGTTGTTTTTGTGAAATTGATCAAGTTTGTGGGACTCTCCATTTGTTGATACACATTTAAAAATAACTAATCATTTCTTGGAAAATATATTGTCAATATATACATGCGACACTATAATTGTGTAATATCTGGGTCATATACTTTTGTATATCACCTAGACAGTACACACAATTACACAGTCTTTATTTTCTGATCCTTACGTACGCCGTTATAAGATAAAGCTGCTCACCCCAAACCAAATGCAGACGTTCCGTATTATGTCAAAGAACTATTTAATTATGATGTATCATTGGCTGCTCTGCTTCTGTTCCTGATGCTATTTTATAAAATAAAATATAACACATTATCCGGAATATTTAGTGATACAGATTAATCTCGCTTCACTGTACAATCCGTTGTGTATTTCAGAAAATCTGCTACTAATACTCTCATAACCCAGACGCTGTGTACTGCCACACGGCGAACATTGGTATCGATCATCACATATTAACTACCAGGAATTTGTGCCTGGGGATCGGTGCTACAGACATTTCCCCGTCAAAAAGGCTACAATGCTGGGCTCTTATTGGCTTCAGTTTAATTGTAGTTTTAGTAGTGGCTTTAGGCTTTAAAGCAACACATTTGTAGTCACTAGTGTTATTTCGAGCGAGGGATGTTTCAGTACTACAAGTGTGTGTTCAATGAACACAAAACCAAGTTCTTTCGGTAGACCTTATGCATCTAAATAATAAGCAACTCGATTGTTCGACGTCAGGAAATTAGTAAAAATCGAAAATTTTCTGTGTGGCAATCCTACTCTAGACCAAAGACGTTTTCCACCAAAGATGGTATTCACCTTTGCACATACGATGGTAAATTCTTTCCAGACGCATAGATTTACTGCTGAATACTCAAGAGAAACCAAATAAGGATGTGCGCTGGAAAACGCACTAACATAAAGTGACCTCCATTTCTCTGGAGAATAGACTATCTTGCAGCACTGCAATAGAGACGTGCAGACCTCGGACATTATGGTAATGCGCTGTTAAATTTCGCTGATATTTCCTTTTTATTATAGCCAGCAGTTATATTCTTCATCTTGTATGGATGCTACTCAAGGACACTTGTTATGGCAAGACTTTGTGTGAAAATATGCCAGCTAACATTAGTGCTTTCAAAAATGTTTGATATGTTATGTTTCTATCCACAAGCTTAAAAAGTAAGAACGACTCGTTTTTAACGCGTGAATATACCACACATAGGGGCCACATAACTGTCGCTGTAAGGATTATGGCCTTCCACAATCATCACAATAGGTTTTACCGCTTCAATTTTCTTTTCATTTCTGATACAAGCATAAACAGATTAATGACATAATGCTTGACTTCATTGGAGTTTTCATACGGCTTGTAAATTATTTATGCAATGCATTTGTGTAATTTTCATTGTTATCAATACTCTCAATTAAATAGCTTTTGTGACAACGTTTACCATGGGCATAGCTAAAATTGCAGCAACAAATACCATGAAGCTAAGGATGTTATTCACGCGATCATCAATAGTAGGCACTTAAATCTGTCGCTTATGGCGCCGTCATTCACATATCAAGCGATCTTGTATGTCCACGATGTAATTCAATCAAGAATTTAACCCTCGAAGATATACAGTTGTACACACTTAAAAACGCTCAGTCATTAGATGTTGTGTTGTAAAATCGTGATAAGTTTACACACACACACACACACACACACACACACACACACACACACACACACACACGGACACACACGGGAGTGTGTGTGTGTGTATGTATGTGTGTGTCACGACAGTTTTAGAAAAATAAGGACTGATCCGCATGGTAATTATTTTCTCCGTATCAAATTTAAGAAGGTAATTTTGCTTGATGTAAAATATAAGCTGCTAAAACGTGAGTAAAAAATAGTTTCTGTTTGCAAGTGTGTTTTACAAAGAGAACCAGCTGGATCAAAAATGAAGCACTTTGCAAATGAGATGATTCATAGTTTACTAATTGTTTAGGGCGGTAGTAATGGCCCGCCGTACGATGATGCTCTGACGTTTGAACTTGAAGAGCGAGGGGTCAGCTGAAGTGGCACTTGCATGGGGAAGATACAGGAAACAATAAAACTGTACATTGGGCGCATAATAATGGCGAGGTTGAATGTCAACAGAGAAAAGAAATAAATACCAGATAAAGTTGGCCACTACCCAGTCTGGTTTGGAACTATGCTTTCTTGAAACGCGGTGGAGCGATACATATATATATATATTTATTTATTTATTTATTTATTTATTTATTTATTTATTTATTTATTTATTTATTTATTTATTTATTTATATATATATATAATGTAACGCAGTTTATTCTCTGTATTTGATTAGATGATTTAATATTTGATCAGAAAAACAAATTGTGTTCATACGGTGAACAAATGCATTTGATCACATCAAATACAGTTTATCTGTTCCTCTGAACAAATTGGTTTGATGTTCTGATTAAATGTGTTTGTTCTTCTGATCAAATCGATTTAATCATAGGAACAAATATACGCTTATTTGATCACATGAACAAATATATTTGTTCAGATGATTAAATCGATTTGAGCAGAAGAATAAATAAATGGTATTTGATCATCTGATTAAATCAAATTGTTCTTCTGATCAAATTGATTTGATCATCTCAACAAACATGCCCCAACTCACAAATTGACACTCCCTGTCTGATTTGTTCCGCGGATCAAATATTTATACTTCGGAACAAATCACTTCCGCCAGTATTTGATCCGCGCAACAAATAGTACACAGACAACCGGAAGTGACGAGCGGCATACCGGAGGGAGTAATTATCATCTGGTGATAATGAGCACATCACAGATCAGGTGATTAAATTGGGATATACCTTACTCTATTTGATCAGAAGAACAAATCGATTTATTCATGTGAACAAATGCATTTCTTCATGTGATCAAATTCATTTTATTTGTTCCTCTGAACATGTCTATTTGATCTTCTGATTAAATCAATTTGTACTTCTCATCAAATCAATTTGATCAGAAGAACAAATATACTGTATTTGATAGAAGAACAAATATGCTGTATTTGATCTGATTAACAAATACATTTGTTCTTCAGATCAAATCGGTTTGATCATGTGATTAACTATTTAGTCTCCTGATTAAATATTTATTCACATGATCAAATATTTGTTCATACGAATAAATTAATTTTTTTCTGCTGATCAAATATTTAATCATCTGATCAAATACTGAATAAAACAAGAAACGGCGTTCCATATTATATATGTATATACATACATACATACATACATACATACATACGGTGTCGTCTTTTAGACCCGGGTATGACGTATTCATTTACAACAAACCTTATTTATCAGACAAGCGGGAAATTGCCCAAATATATGGAAAATATCATGTCGTTCAGTAACAAGAATATATGGACAATATTTTATTATTTATGAATTGGATGAACCCTGTATGATTAGGACTAATATAAGGTGATTTTCTTCCGTCGCATCAAAGTGACAGCACATCACTATCGCGTAACAGAGAGCTGAACAGAGTCTGGATCAACAATATAATAAATATATGGTTCCAGGCCTTTGGTCTACATACTCAGTCTTCCGCTCTGTAACAGACATCGTCTGTTCCATTACATGTGGCTCAATTCAACAGTCATATATTGGTCACTTCTCATATGCACATAGCAAAGAAATTTCACCCTGTCTTCAATTACACGTAATTGATGTGGGAAGTGAACTTGGAAACGCACATTAATGGTACCAAAATATTGCATGACTGGTATTTACTGCCACACTGTAGTTATTTATGTTGGTCATTACCGAGACATGGCCAACAATTAGTCGCAACAATTACTGGGCAGTGGGATAGAAAATGGAATATAGATGAACCTATTATTTCTGTCTAAGACATTCAAAACACTTTGTTGCTATATATTCTTTGTTATGTTACAAGTCTGAGAATCAATTCCATCAAACTTAGGGAGGCTTTGAAACTTGTTCATTACATATAATTTATATGCATATCTATATATATATATATATATATATATATATATATATATATATATATATATATGAGTGTGTGTGTGTGTGTGTGTGTGTATGTGTGTGTTATTATCATTATCATAATTATCATAATAATCACACGTTATAGCTAAACCGAACGTACATTGAGAATATGAGAATAATACACCTCGCCTAACGGTACAGCGTATAATTGTGTGTGCGCGATCTGCTATGATTTTATACTTCATCCTCCTATCGTTATTACCATATTTATGTACCAGTGTAAATAACTGTTCGAACATTAGACCTGAACTCAGAGAAGCCTGACAGAACTATAGTTTTATTAGGAGAATGATACATCCAATACGGGTCTGAGGCAGAACTACACTAACGTGCAGAAGTGTATATTGACACTATAGTGCAGCACTTATTCTCATTTCGAGGAGCTGATTAGCGTGAATGAGTCATTAGACGTAAAGATAGGCAGAGTTCAGTCAAACCGTCCACTGAGTCAGCTAAACGTGTTACACGTGCGAAACAGGGTAAATTCGACCAGCCAGCTAGAGTTTTCAGAGCCAGCTGCACCTATCGGCTCAAATGACAGATAAGCTGACAATGTGAATAAGTATTTCCTGTCTTTCGAAATACAATCCCTGCTACTTAAGATTTTACGCTTCTCTCCTGCCTCATCAAATTGCTCGAATGTGCACATAAAAACACTGCAGTAAACAGTTTGTGTATGCTGGAGAGTAATACTATATAATGGGCACATCACTGCAGGCTGGTGGAGTCACGAGAGATATTTATTGCAAAAGGTAAATTATAGAGGCGATATGCAATATATGATTGGATATGCCACAATTCATGACAAACAATGTATCATTTACGTTTCACGCCCGCTCAAGTCAGCTAAGTTGTCGGCTATTGACGGTTATAGGCAACTTAACTATGTCAACCAAGAATTGAAGCATCTGAGTTGCTCTGTCGGTCAAGCCAGTGACTTATATAGAGACCCATGGTTGGGCTGCAGACTGGGAAATGCTACGTTCGAGTCTTGTCTCAGCAGATTCTTACATACATTATATTTTAGTTCAGATGGGGCATGTTAAATTTTGAATTTCGTGCCAGTACAATGGGCTGGAATCACCAAAAATTATACATCCAGATGACATAATAAAAATACACATCGAAAGGGATAAACGAAATAATTCATGCGACTCAAAGCCAAAGGAAATACTTCCAGAGGAAATACATATGCATTCTGCATACATGATCTACAAGGAGACATATTCTCCCTGTATCGATTGTTATTACCAATCGAGTGACATAGATTTGGATGGTCCTAAAACAAAAGAACAGCCGAATAACCAGTTTTATGTGCAGAATTATGCACTCATTCTGGGCGACAATAATGACCACTTTTACTTGTGGATGGGTAAATAGTTTCGAGTATATCACTAATATTATTCGACAGTGAAATATCTGCATGTATATTTTTGCGTCTCGCAGAGATTGTGTAACTTGTGTCTCACGTGTTCAGCTGATTAACCTTACACTGCATGCTGGGAGGTACCACGTTCTAGCTTGGACCAGAATTTTTTGTGTTCAACTTACGATATAATGAATTCACAAGTTACATTTCTCACGCTTGCAATGGTCACAAGAGCTGAAAAAATATACATCCTCCGGAGGTCTAGAAACTAAACGTTCGACCAGATATATGCAAAAACAACGGAACTGCTGTACATTGAGGCAAAAAAATTATGAAACAAAATAAACACTGTAAGGTCATCACAATAATGCACGGTTAACTTTGCCCCTTTGAAGCGAAGTTCTAAACAAACAATGCAATGTTCACATATTCCTTTTACTTCCAGATGTAAAGAAAGCAATCGAAAACTGCACTTGATCACCTTGAACAAATTCTCCAAATTCTTCTTCTAAAGTTGCTGGAACAAAAATAGAAGAGGGTGTTTCCCAATGACCAGTCTATAAAAGCATTCGCTGTTTGATTGATCTTTGGTTTGCTTGGTCGGGTGTTCTTATCGGTATTATGGTCATTACAGGCGTCTAAAGATCGACTACAAGTGGTCTATAGTCCTCTCCCAAATTCAATTGCCATATCACTACCTCCACATTTGCCGGTGAGAACCGATTGAAAATTAATCCCGTGACATGGAAAGACACACTGAGCCATTCTACTGGTGCGTCCGCCGCTGATTCCTCTAGTCCTTGATTTGAGAAATCCCAGCACTCGTGGGTGTAAATATACATCAAGGAAATTGAAAAACTCCTGTGCAAAGTAATACAGGTTGACTTTTGCTTTGTCAAGGTCGATAAGTTGATATTTTCGGTATCTTGTCCAGGACGGATCCTGTGACGTAATGATAATATCGGACAACATCTTTTTGCATAATTCCTGAACAAATATTTTCGATTTATCGAAAGAGCTGATGTGAAAAATTAACTTCCAATTGGTATAGCTGGATGGAACAGCAAGTGACTGCAACGAAAGACTAATGGCATGCACTATCTTTATAGAATCTGACTCCAGCAGGGATAATGAAGTAATATTCCTGAGGTAATGTAATTTTACCGCCATGTGCTGTTCTTGGCAAATTTGTAGCAGTTTAGACTCTGGAAGTTCCACACAAGGCAAGGTCCCACCTCTGTGAGGAACACAATACGGTAAGCTCCTCTTTTGTCGTCTGTGCCAGTTTAAATAATGGACAACCGCCGTAGTAACGGTAGTAGACTTTCCACACGCAAACAAACTCCTGATGGTCACAATAAGTTGGTATTCCTGATGAATATCCATTGTGTCTCCCTCGTCAATGTTTCCCACATATATAATATCTGGATGTAAGCGAAAGAATTCTTCTAAGGAGTCCATGGGTAAGGCTGGGTGTGAATAAAGCACAATCGTCCTTCTGGCATCTTTTGAAACCACGTGGTGTGCATGCATTGAAAGATTTCTTGGCCACCGATCTTGAGCAGGAAAGAGAGTCACGGTATTGTTAATTCCTCGTCTTTCTCTTAATAAACGCCATGAAAGTATTTTTACCTGTAAATAGACGTTAATTACACCAACAAATGCAATTGACATCGCAAGCCATCTAGAACGGACACGGCGTAAAAATCTGATCCATCTCCGTAGCCTTCTGTATCGAGGCAGTCGGTGCAGTGTGTGCATCGCGTTCTGGCTTAAGGTAGAACATCGCCCGAGTCATATAGCAGTAACAGCAGCCAGAAATCGATTGAGCCTCTTGCCAGTGTTGTGCTATAATGCCGGCTGTGAGGCGGATAATGTCGTGTAAGGCATCTACAGACCACTTGCACCATATAAAGTACGTTGTTGCTGTTCACTGCCATGGTTTGAGAAACATCTATTATTCCATTCGTGTCCTATTGCAACCTTGGGCTAGAAGAAAAATGACAAAGTCGTACAGCAAAAATCTAATGACATTCAATATCGTTTATTTAATAAATTCGCCGGGGTGATGTCCCGTGCGCAATCAAAAATTGTGAAGCCACACTTTTCTGCTTACATGTCGCCTGTGGGAACTTTGTTCACTTGTGAAGCCTCACTCGTTGGAAGGGACTTTGTTATTGTGGTGGTAAGGTTCCTTTGTGTGACCAATTTCCTAAACTTTTGTGTGTGCTGCAGAATATTGTAGGTCTTTTTGGGATAGGAAACCATATTTCTTCTTCTTCTTCTTCTTCTTCTTCTTCTTCTTCGTCTTCGTCTCCTTCTCCTTCTCCTTCTCCTTCTCCTTCTCCTTCTTCTTCTTCTTCTTCTTCTTCTTCTTCTTCTTCTTCTTCTCCTTCTTCTTCTTCCTCCTCCTCCTATTCCTCTTCTTCTTCTTCGGCTCGAAGCTAATCGACGCCTTTGGTGCTAATTCTGTCCATAATATTAGCAACAGGAAACGTTTTGTGTCCTGTAATTAAAGTGTGTGTGTGTGTGTCTGTGTGTGTCAACACACATTTTTATGTTTTTCCTGAAATTCTTTCTTTCTTTCTTCTTTCTCCTTTACCAGTGAATTTGTCCGACACTTTTCTCTGTAGAAACTCCAAACTTGGCATGATTGTACCTCCATCGAAGAAGTTGGACCGTTTTATGCAGAGGAATGAAGATGTTTAAAATTATGCAAATTAGGGGCATTTGAAATTTTGAATCTTTAATATCTTCAAAAGTATAATAGATAGAGATGTCATTCCAACTTCTACTAGGGGGTTATTGACCATTGCATATCTAATGAATTTAAAACAAAAGTTGTAGTAATCTAAATTATGCTAAATAGCAGTATTCGAATTATTCAATCTTGAAAATCTTCAGCACAATAATAGATAGAGATATCATTCCAACTTCCACCAGGGGGCTGTTGACCATTGCGCACGTAATGAATTAAAAACAAAAGTTGTAACAATTTTAATTATGCTAAGTAGCACAATTAGAAATTTCAAATCGTGAATAACTTCAAAGTTATAATAGATAGAGATGCCATTCTAACTTCTACTCCTGTGTTATGGAATAGTTGTACATTGCCTTATCAATAATACTTTGAAGACACACGCTGCTTCTTTAAATACGATACTTTATTTTTGTCTCGTCATTATCATTGAAAGCTGTTGTCCACGTCTCTTTTATGAAAGTATTGTGCACTTCACAAAAATGTTCAGGTTTGTGTAATATCGTTATCATTGCAGTAAACTTTTCAAAATGTAGTGTGAATGATGTGTTTTTTTTCTTTTCTTGTCATATCTATCTGGTGACCATAAAATCTTGTTAGTGTGAAAAATTGTCAGTTCAGCTTCATACGGTCTTTGATGTGGCTGATTTGTGCTTACTGTATTCAATATGATAGGTATGTGTATTTCCATATAAAATTTCTGTGACAATTTAACATCCACGTCAGCTGACCGATAAGTTGATATGCATTTTGTCTTCTAAATTTTTTTCAGACTCATGTTACTAAACATGTCGACGATATATATCGTTAAGCCATGGTTATTTTCAGCATACAATCGTGGTTCAAAACAGTATTTATGTATTTTATATATGCTTTCTTTTAATGAACATGACGATCAGCCGACGTGCAGTTACCTCCATCCTCTTATTTACACCTGGTTCCTGAGTTTGGTCTTTGCTCTGCATCTTTTTATGTGGAAAATTAATAAATGAAACAGTACGATAAAGTGGACTGAAAAGTGACTTACAATCGCAGGCCAAAATATTTTAATCATGGTACTTTCTTACCCTATAACATTACATTGATTACAAGTTTACTATTGTAGTGCATACATTCAGTTGGCTCGATGCAGTGACTAACTGGCTGACTGGTAGAAAATGTGATAAATCGGACATTTTCTATGCCTTTGCTTCACTATTTACCACTGTTCTGCACTTCAGGCCCCCTACCCTGCACTTTTTGACCACTTCGCTAAACAATTGTGACAACTGTGCCTATGATGAAGTACACAGATTCAGTGCTCTTTTTGTTGCTACATAATTGGCTTCCATATAATATTCTGATAAAATTCAATACTCTTGTGCTTTGTTCTACTTTATCGCATCTTTTCCTGGCTATCGTGCCATTGTTGATGTACAAAAACCCAATTGACTCCACGTAGTGGTTAATCAGCTTACCTGTAAAAATAATATTTTGGTATACTGTAAAAAAGGAACTACGCAGCGCTTTTTACCACTTTGCTCCAGTGTTTTGCCCTTGAGCTGCACTTTTTCGTCACTGTGTCAAAGTTGATAAGTCAAACGGTTGTTCAAAAATATTTCAGTTTATATTTTTGACTTACATGTCTAAGCCACTGCTGCTAATTTGCTGTTTGGACACAGGATGCCCATCACTTAAGGCTAAAGGACATCGTCATTGATAAATAGTGTAATGTTCTGCTGTGAACTTAAATGGATTGTAATTATATTGAGATAAATTGTTTAAATTAGCGGTTTACATAAAAGCAATTTTTGTGTTGATTGAGTACTTTTGGAATTTTGATACCTGGAGCTATTGTAACTTTTTTTGTTCTCTGTGAACATGGCTAGCGCAGTTATTCAGAACCATTTAGTCAATCAGGCCTATAAAAGTTTTGAACTGTCGTATCATATTAAGACAAAACACAACCACTCTCTGCATACCTCCGACCTTTGGCTTTCGATTTAGGAATTTGTAAGAAAAATAAAAGGCCAAAACATATTCTAAAGACCCTTTACTACACATTTGTATATATATATATAGAGAGAGAGAGAGGGAGGGAGAGAGAGAGAGAGAGAAAGAGAGAGAGAGAGCAATGCTTTGTGGGTCTCAGACTATCCTACAAACATAAAAAGATTAACAATGCCAAAAAACAAAATTGTTAAAATCATATTTTTTTCTGCCCCAAATACGCACATTTCTCTTTTGGTGTATAGATTAAATTTACTGCAGTTTTCTAGCTTACATGGATATCTAATAAACATTTTTATGTGCAAATACAAAGGCATGTTCCCTGCAGTGTTTGATGAATGGTTTACTTTGTCATCATCCTCTGTTCATACTTACAACACCAGGCAAGCTGATTTGTTCCAATTACACTTGCATAGAAAGAATTTGTGAATTTTTTGCGACTTCAAGAAGGTAAAATGTGGAACATGCTAAGTGCCTGCGGAGATACACCACACCAGCCCATTAAGAACATTCAAAGTATCATTAACGCAGTTTTTCTTAAGCAAACAGCCATAATAAGATGATTTATTTTTAGTCTACTTTGTTATATGTATATTATTAGCCTTAAATAGTTCTAACAAATCTATTGTGATAAATATTGTTTTATCTTGTATAAACCATTGTACAGTATCATAGTAATTATATTATGTTATCTTGAATGGGCACATAAGCATGTATAAGTTTCAGTATCTGTCGCATTTTCCTCGTATGTACATATATTTTCGTATATATTATGTGGCAAGAAACTTTAAAATAAAAGAATAAATTAAAGTAAAATAAAATAAAATAGCCAAGGTGCATTGCCTTTTGCCTGAATCGGCATGGGTATGTTTTAATTGGGTGACGCCTTCGATATAGTAATGGCACTAAATCCAACGGATATATCTCATCATAAAGAAAAAGAAAAATTTATCCCAAAGCAGAAATTGTATCTGATTCGAACCGGTTCACATTTTGTTTACACTCTCCACCAGACATACTGATAACAAAGACACTTTTTTACCTATAAAAACCCGCCGGTACTTTCGGACATGTATCCACTATCGGGGCAACCTTCTCTGCTCAACTCGAACTTTGACTCAGTGGGTGTGCTTGGCATGTCCGACCAGTGCTGCTACTTAATTCATAGCCTGGTGGCGACTTCAGTGTCTGATACAATATTCATATTCTGGGGCCCACCACTGCCAACAACTGATAATTTCAAGTCGTTGTATTTACATTTTTAGGTAATGTTCACGCTGGAAAAGTCCCATTATATATTTCACATTACATTCATTCAACAAATTAACCTTCCGTTCACACTAATCAAACATATTTTGGATACTAACTCTTCAAAATATCCAATTGAGACTAACCGATGACTTAGCCGCCATTTCAAAAATTGTGGAGTCCATACCAAATGGTTTGTAAATGAGGATAGTATTGGGACGATCTTTGGGGGTTTATAATATAGGAAACCAAAAAGCATGCATTTTGCAAAGATTTCAGAGTATCAGTAATGATATGACTGTGCTGAGGCCGCGATTCACTTCAATATCCAAACCATATGAATTTTTGTGCGACTGCCCCACAAGGCATTGCGCCATGTTCAAAATGGCGTTGACCAATGCTTGCGTGCATGATTTGCTGATTCAAGGTATCGTGTCACATTTGGATTTGTAACTAATGATGATAACTGGTTCAGACACAACCAAAGCGGGCAGATTAAAGTTGAGATAGTAAGTCTTGTTTTAAAATACTTTAATGACCGTTTGCCCTGCCAATTCAGAGAACGGACACCTTGAACCTAGCCAAATCTTACAATAACGGAATCTGAACAACCGGAGCTATGCTGTTTCACCGAACAACCATGGCTATGCAGCTATGCCGTTTCCCCGGCCCAAGTTAACCCTTCAGACAAGTTGAAATGTTGTGTTTGAGCTGACTTTACTGCAAAATAGCGGCCACTTTCTCGATAAAACCTTTTAACCAAGGTTGATTCATTTGTGTTAAGGAAGGGCAGCTTGCAAGTATTTTTGAAAAGCTTTTTAGGGTCGGGCCTTTTCAGTAGCGTCGATCAGGTTACCGGAACCACACATGTATTTTTGCTAGGCCCCCAGGTAGCTTGGACATTTGTTGAAACATGTTTAAAATGGATGTTCTTTCCCCTTTTACACCTCCTTTGACTTAAGTTTAATTTTTTATCTGGCCACAGCCGGAGGCACTTGTTATGAATGAAAGCAATGCATATTTTATAATAACGGAAAAGTCGGGACGGTAAGAATTTCTAATTGCAATACGTTTTGGCCTAATTTTCAATCATAATTTCGTAATAGGTATTGACATTTTTCCAAACTTGATCCTCCTTGACAAAGTTAAAAACTGACTATTTACTGCTTACTATTACTGGTGTGATCCTCTAACAAGATCACCACCCTGTTCTTCAAATGCAGCCACCATCCGCCCGATTTTTATGCAAAGCACCCGGCGGATATGAAACAAAGGCCAGGCAAGTCTCCTAAGCGTGTAACCTGCTGTCGTGGAACCGCCAAAATCTGTATCTGCAACGGGAAATAACATTTGTAAATTTTTTGTTAAGCTCTGATGGTAAAATATATACTTTATGTCATGCAAGAATTGGGACTGGAGCAGACAGTGTGTGTGTGTGTGTGTGTGTGTGTGTGTGTGTGTGTGTGTGTGTGCGCGCACGTGCGGACGCGCTTACAAACATTCAAAAAGGTGTACGTTGTGCGATGTCGGCACCCGTTTCATATGTCACGTGATATTCTCAATCAATGAATGAAGCCGGTTTTGAACATTCCTTGGGTATCTCCACCCGTAGGAACTTCATGCCTGGATGGTTATCTGTAGCATCACCTACAGGTGACATGCGCCATTATGTGGGAACCAGTCTAATGTGGGAACTGTCATCAGTCATCTCTTGTGTGCTCAAATGGGTACGCTTCGAAATAAAACATCAATGAGGCATAAAAGTGGACGTCCATGGGTTAACGTAGTCCAAACTACAATGTAAATTTACCTTCTCTCGGCACAAAGGCAGGTGTCTCTCAATAAGTTAGAAGCGTCCTTTCCCTTGCAAAATATGAATTTGAGCGTATTTTAATTGGATTATATGTGTCACTTTTAATCAAAGTCCAAATATATGTGGACAACCAGTAAGAAAAAAGTGTGTGTTTTCTCTGAAAGCTTTGAAGATTCCAAGGTTGTATTGAAAGTAACGTTGCTATACATTCTGGAAAATAACGCCATAATGCATCTACTTACATCAAGGAGACTACAACTGCTGTGAGCTCCTTGCCTGAGTAATTGGGTTTGACGATAGCAAAAACAGATTTGCTGTAAGCCTCTGTCCCGGAATTATAATATAATATCGTTGAAGAGGAAAGATGTACGTGGGGAAAATGATACTTAAGTCTATGTCGGTTATTAACTACATGTGAAGATCTGTCTGTGCTAAATTAAAAACTTCACACAAACCCATGAAGCTTCTGACTGATAGCGTATTACATAGAATAGAAACGCAATTCTTCAATTTGGACAATGATTGCAATCTCAAGAACCCCAACACCTGCCAAAGAAATACCCATGCATATGCTAAAATATAAGGCGGTGTGTTAGTATATTGGTGTCCCATTAGTTTTCACAATGTTATGGAATGACAGTAGTTTGTATTGCAGTGCGGGCTTGTTATCTTACATTGACAAATAGATATATATTGACCGAACAAGGATTCTCCCCGTGTACTTGTAAATTTAGAATCCGTATTATGCTACAGGGGAAAACAGGCTTTTTCTAATAATTATGGTAGATGCCGTCACTCAATGTAAAATCTTCCGTGTGATCTGGCTGCCATGTTGATAGTAAAATCTAAAATAATATTCCTTCGAATGAGTTTTCATCCTGAACCTTCAACGAAATCTTGACAAGTGAGTCCTTATTCGATATTAATGGATATGGGGCACAAACATCTGCTCGGTAAGAAAAAAAAAGTTCCCAACAAATTGATGAAAACTAATAGAGTTTCTTTCACTGTGTGACACTTCTTGTGCACAGGCTGGGGTCTGATTTGCTTGTGGAGGAAACGTCGATAAGAATACATTAATTTACCGTTGTCCAGTGGTAGAATTCATTTCCTTCAAGTGAATAGTGAACTAATGCGCGTTTTGTTGGTCGGCGAGGCCGTGAATCAGAGGCACACCCGGCTGTGCTGTGGGAGGGTTTTTTACCAGCTTCACTGCATTGTTTTGTTCAAAAATGCACACAGAGATGCATCAGGGCTCTTTCTGACATGGTTTGGCCACTGATGGCAAGTCGTTTTAGCTTTCAGGCCACAATTATACACGCGTGGAAATGTGGAAAAAGATTTACACATATGTATTGAATAATTACACATGTGCGTTAATCATTTCTCAGAACGTGAAATAAAAGACTGTATATGCAAAATAAATTTACCCATATTTGGACAAGATTTACACATATGTGAAATAATTTTTACATATGTGTAAAAGTATTACAAATACACTGAAAGCTATCCCCTATGGACACCTCTGGGACTGGCAAAAAGTGTCCACAGTTGGCAGGTGTCCACAATAGGCAGGTGTTTATAATAAGAAAATTGACCTTTCGGCCAGACATAACTGTCCACATTATACAGGTGTCCGCATTATAGAGGTGTCCACTAACACAGGTTTTACTGTATGTGTAAATCTTTAAGCATTTGCAAACAAATAATTTATTTAACATATATATATATATATATATATATATATATATATATATATATATATATATATATATATATATATATATATATATATATATGGCAGCTTGCCACAGCCACCAGAGCATTTCAAGAGAAGTCACGTTTGTTAAACTTTGTCGTTTAGCATCAAATTATCTCTTTCGTGTGTTGTGACAGCCAACATCACCGTCGGTTCAAAACGCGTAGTATCTACGTGCTGGTCATACCAGGGACGTTTCAATCCACCTCCCTGGTGATACCTTATCATGCGACCACAGTGCGGTCAAAATAAAATTTTAAGAAGCTGTGGTTTTATCATTAAATATCACATGCTCTGCTATTACATTTTTTCACCAGAACTTTGTGTATTGATACTTTTCTTCATTATACGGCCATTTGTCAGTAAGGTCACTATTTTGCATATGCTCTTGTAAAGTGAATGAGAAGTAGGCAGTGAACCAGGCTACCTAAATATGCTGCAATAAGGGAGCATGAATTATTTTGTCACCACTTATATAAAAACCCGCCTGTACTCTGGGACCTGTATCCACTATCGGGGCAACCTTCTTTACTAAGCTCTAACTTTGGCTCAGCGGGTGCCACTGCGCCCAGTGGTGCCACTTAATTCATTGCCTCGGGGCGACTCCAGTATCTGATACAAAATCTCAATTCTTGGGCCCACCGCCGTCAACAACTGGTAATTTCAAGCCATTGTATTAACATTTGTAGGTAATGCTCACACTGGAAAAGTCCCATTTTATATTGAACATTGCGTGCATTAATAAAAAAAATAACATTCCGTCCCCCCGGCCGGGGGGGGGGGGGGCACCTACTCAACATCAGGGTGTGTGTGTGCCTCGGACATTTTTGTACAATACCCTATCTTATTCCTACACCAGATGTAAAAAGGTACCCTTTCTTAATCCTGTTATGTGTTGAAAGGAGGCTGCATTGGTGCATCCTAATTGTTACCCCTATTCTAACCCAGCTGTGTACATGGTTTGTTTTTTTTGGGGAGGGGCTTTTCTAATCCTGGGAGTAATGAAAAAGGCCCTTCCCGCGGCACATACCCAGTACGATCCTACATTGAAGTCCCCCCCCCCCCACGGGCGTTCCGTTAACACTAATAATACATAAATTTTGGATACTACCTCTTCAAAATGTCGAATCGGGACTAACCCACACTGGCTGCCATTTTGAAAAATTGTGGAGTCCGCATCCAATTGTTTGTAAATGAAGATAGTAGTAGTCAGACGGTCTGGGGGGGTTGTAATATATGAAACAAAAAGTATATATTTTGCAAAAATTTCAGAGCATCAATAATGACATGATATATGCTGTGGCCGCGATTCACTTTGAAATCCAAATCAACTGTATTTTTGCGCGACTGCCCCTCACCCCTCCCCCACAAGCAAAACGTACAATCTCGAAATGCCCACGGTGTGCGCGATATCTACAGAAAAGACATCGCGGACATTTTCTGGCTTTGTTTCGAGATTACAGCGGGTGAAGCCGCCCGTGCACAGTGCATCAATATTATTTATCATTCAAATATGACTGTGTTTTGGCATGATTAAAAGTAAATTTGAACGGTGATTCCATGATCGATGGCTCTTGCAATGCGCCATGTTCAAAATGGTGCATGATTCGCCGGCTTGACAGTCGAGACATCGTGTCGCAGTTGGATTTGTAACTGACGATGATAACTGCTTCAGACACAACCACGGGGCTGGATGCACTCTACAACTCTATCGCCAATGCAGCTATGCCCTTTCCCCGGCCCAAGTTAACCCTCCCCCCACCCACCACCACCGCCGCCTACAAGTTGAAATAAGTTACTGTGTTTGAGTTGACTTTACTGAAAAAAAAAAAAAAACGACGGCCACTTGTTCGATAAAATCTTTCATCCAGGGTCGATCAATTTTTATTAAGGAAGGGCGGCTAGACAGTTTGGTTTTTTTTTTTTTGGTTTTTTTTTTGTTTTTTTTTTTTTTAATGTTTCATGTACTGTGAGTGTGTTTGAGTTGACTTTTCTGCAAAATAACGTCACACGACGGCCACTTTCTCGATAAAATGTTTTACCCAGGGCCCATAAATTTTTATTTGGTACGGTAGGCTTAAAACTTTTCATTATTTTATATTTCATAAAAATTGTTTAGGATCGGGACTTTTTAATTTCTGTGGGGTCGGTCGGGTTATTGGAACCACACGTGTACTTTTGTTGGGCTTAAGGTAACGTGGACATTTGTTGAAACAACCTAAAAATGGAAGTTCTTTACCCTTTTACACCTTACCTCCTTTGACGTCAGTTTAATTTGTTACCTGGGCACAGCTGAAGGCACTTGTAGGTGTTAAAAGTCGGTCATTTTGCAGATATCTAAAATTTAATTTTATGTATCCAAAAAGTTCCTTCCTATATCTTGATATCAATTATTCAACCTATTGATATCAAGAATTCTTATATTGTTATTAATAATTCCCTACTATTACTAGATATCAAGACTTCCAATTTTTTATATCAAGAATTCATTTTTAGATTTCCAGAAATCCATTTATTGATATAAAAATTGAATTCTTGATATCAATATTGTTGGTGAATTCTTGATATCAAGAATTCGATTTGTTGGTATCAATTAATACGAAATTGTAATCCGCACCGAATGCTCCCGTGTACACTGGATAACAGGACTTCTGGTTGGCCAGCAGAATTTGGTGCTGAACTCGTGTATGGATTCCTCTGTAACAACCTTGTTGCTTGGACTTAAATTCAGTTCCACGATTTGAAGATAACGGTGAGACTGTCTGAGATCGGCAAGAACGATATTTAGTATTGTCTACATCCTCTATGTGGCAACACTTTTTGCCCGACAAATTATTGATTTCTCTACAAACTTCAATATATCACCCTTCCTATCATCACCACCGGAAAGAAGGTGATCATTTTCAGCCATTGGCCCGTGGAGATTGAATTCAATTTAAAATCATTATAGAAAAGATGAACAGTAAGTTGTAACCAATTGAAATAAATAAAGAAAAAAAATAAAAGAAATAGTAGAAGAAGAATGAAAATAAATAAAGCAGCCGTTCAGTGGTGCTCAGTTATAAATCAGTGATGTCCAATAAGCGTATCACTATCAGAGCATCAAGAGGGAGCATACACTAATTTGACACAAGGTTTCTTGAATTCTTGATATCAAAAAATCAAGTAGATTTATCAATACCAATGAATAATTTATTGATATCAACAAGTTGAATTATTGATATCAATAGAGAGAAAGGATTTCTTGACATCAAGAAATTGATTTATTGTTATCAATAATTCGAAGCATTGATATCGATTAATAATTATAGATATCTATAAATGAATTCTTGAAATGAATAAACGAATTCTTGTTATCAATAAATCCGCAATAAATAGAAAAATTAATGATGTTAAAGTGTAATAATAAAGTTTGCAAAATTTTCATATATAAGACCTGGCCCAGATCGCAGCTTGGACAGCATGACAAAAACAAAATCAAAGCGAACAAGTACACGCGTTGTACACAGCAGCTAAAGGCTACGGTGTTGATCTAGTCAAAAATACTGTCCGATAAGAAAGGGGGACAACTTTAAATGGACAATATTTAGTGAATACATCGATCATACTGCGTTTGTGCGATGTGCGTTTTGGACAACATAAAACAAGAATGGTGTCCTGTTATACCCGCACGTGCTGTTTTTCAACGCCACTTTTTTTTTGGGGGGGGGGGGCATGATAATTCTGTTGATGTTATTGAAAAGCTCTTTTCTGACCTGGGCTGCTATGTTCATGATATTATATTTATTCACCAATGATTTTTTTTTTAACTTTGAAGTTAGATACCCTAATCAAGCAAAACTTTTTTTTTCTTATATTTAGTTTTTCCTGAGGCAAACTCCATAAGAGCTTATAAGCAGTTTGGGGTCCCATTCGTTTGTTGATAAGTTTGTTTTGTTTTGTTATGTGGCTTTTTTTGGAGGGGGGGTAACGGTTATTTTTTATTTTTGGTATTCTGTTGTTATTTTTTTTTTATAGGAGTCTACAGCACATACATTTGTCAATATATATATGACCAATCGCTGACATACAGAGGAGAAACAGTTACGTTTGGGATGTATCCATGTATTAGGCACAGCTCTATGTGTAGTTTATGAAATCAGCTCCTGATAGCTAAAAAAGGAAAGAAAACTTCAAAAAGTGTGAGGGCTAAATCTCTCTCTCTCTTGCAGGGATTACACAGTTTGAAAAACCTGGCGGGAAAGTACATACTGCAAGATGTACATCTCACCAGGCGCACTGCAAACCTAACGCTATTATTCACTTGAAACGTGTTGGCTGCAAATTGGAAATTCTGCTCAACATCAGATGAAAACCTTATTTGTCTCACCCATTATGTAGTTATTTCGTAGAGGGATGCAAGAAAAAGACTGGAATGACTGCAAATCAAAGCACAAAATGAGCTTAAAAGTTAAACAGACATAGAATGTCTGGCTGGTAATCAGATCCACTTTTTTTCATTTACGGACACAGGCTTTAAATTGTATTACACGTCCAAGAAAACGTAAAACAGGGTAGAACTAATTCTTCCTTGCGTCAATACATCCAATGCAGCTTTACGGATGGCTCAAGAAGAAAAAAAGAGAACGTCAGACTCGTGTCAAATAATTCGACAGTTGTAACTTTTTTGTTGCTAATTTGATAATTTACATTCAACATAGACTGGGAGAAATGCGATACATTGATTAATCATGTGCTCCTCAGGGACATATGGAAGCAATTTTGTTGGTTTTAGATTTTTTTTTTAAAAAGTTAAAAATCGTTCCGCATTATAATCTACCAAGAAAACTGTCACGTAAGTGCGTTTCATCGATAACCTTCATAACAATAAGTGTGTAACTGGCTTAATTCCAACTGAAAACCCCATTTGATCACGATACGTATAGTGTATACTACTTAGTGTAACTTATATCATGTAAAATTAACTCTTTCCATGTTAGAGTTTGATTCTGAATCAAATGGTTTTTCTTCTCTGGAAATACAAATTACTGGTGATATAATTGAATGTCTCTTTGCGAAAAATTTGAACCTGGAATTATTACACATAGCTATTCATAGAAATATAACTTTTTGTGATTGGCTCTGAAAGAGTTAATTAACATTTTTATAGATAAATTAGCAGCAGGAGTTGCGATAACAATTACGCTGCTGCGGGAGTTATAACGGGTTTTGTCCGCGGAGCAACGAAGAGTTGGTTGGCTTCTATAATTCATCAGCCCACACCTGGTCCAGAATATTGTCGATCATTAAATGTGCCTATTTCGTGGATTTTTTTTGTTGTCCGAGAACGACAGATACATTAATAATCGGTAGATTTTATTTACATCTTGAGTTGCACCTTTTTTTCAGTATTTGCAATGCAATAAATCAGGACGAAGGAAGTCATGGATGCGACATGGAGGCAATCCGTGTACCTTATTCAGCAGTAGAGACAAAACAAACATTGGTGCTTAAACCAAGGGTTTATCTTTGTGAAAAATACAAAATCTCAGCCCTTCGGGTAAATATGAATTGCTTATGAGTAGTGACAATAGCACCTATGTCAAAAATGGTTCTATCTCTTTAATTGAAAGAGTTTTTTTCAACGCAATGTAATGTGGCTATTTTCATCATACAGTTCCATAAACAACTGATTATAATTTGTCTTTATGAATGGTATTCCACAATTAATCGTAACTACAATTAATGTATGCATTTGTTGTGTACCAAAATTGCACATATATTATGTATCATACTTCCTGAAGTACAGTTGTACGACTTGAAAGAAACAATGAAATAGGTTTATTATAGCTGTTTTTTTCCTGTTTCAATTAATTTTGAAGCTGGAATGTCACCTAGTGAATGCGTCAGCCGTGTAAGATCCTGCGGCAACCAGCAATTCACATTGCATACAGGCCAGATTTGCTCATGATTGAATATGACAGCCGTCCCCTTGGAGACCACATGCTTTATATATATATATATATATATATATATATATATATATATATATATATATATATATATATATATATATATATATATATATATATATATATATATATATTCTCTTTTCAATATACAATCCATAAAAAGTTATTTCCACGTGGACAAGCTCACTATCCCCACTATCACCCACTACGCCCACTCTCACTGTCACCCCCACCCCGCACTATGAAGACTCAAGCATGTTTCGTCACAGGGCAGATCCAATTTATCGCTAGGGATGTGCGTGACTATCTGCATTACGAGCAAAGTACACATCGAGTCATCAGTCGTCAAGCTAAACATACAAGGAATGATACATCTTTTGCTTTGGCGCAAAGGTGCCCAGATGCCAAATGCTGTTACTTCAATGTTTTACTTTACATTGACCTTAATAAAAAATTAATTATATTAAAAATGAGATGAGACACAAAACATCATCATGGTCAACATGTGTCAAGCAAAGCTGTTAGGTTAGTTTTAATCATACAGAGGACTATCAAATTAGAAGGTTTAGGGTAATGTGTTGGGGGCGGGTTTTTTTTGGATTTTTTTCTTTTTTTTTTTTTTTTTGAGGGGGTGTTTTTAGTTTCTTGGGGGTTGGTAAAAAAATTTTAATGTGTCATCAAGATGAAGTGACTACTCTGGTGCTATCATGATCTCAAGACATGTATCTACAAAAGCGTATTAGGGATTTTCATAAAGGTATGTGTTTTTTTTAAACTTCAGGGTGACCCAAAAATAGGGTTTTTTGCGTTCTTTTATTGTTGTCGGTTTTGTTTTGTTTTGCTTTTATTAAAAAATGGTTAAGTTCGTAAAATTCTCCAAAATAAATACGCATTTTAAAAAAGAACGGGTCATTTATAAGAAAGTTCCTAGTATCTTTTTGCCAGCAAAGATTTTTTTATAAGTTGTTTTTTTTTGCTCAATCTAAATCAGCGAATCATGTTTAGAGATATATAGATCTAAATGTAGCGTTGTCTATTGACTACCATGTTAACATTAAGAGTACCAGTATTTTATTTCTTCATGTTGTATCGGGGCTAGAACTTTGGACATGTAGGCAGACAACATAGGCCTATACGTATTCCAAAACACCTCAAAATCTGAAAATAATGCCAACTATCCAGAACAACTTGGATATTTCTTTAGTTCGGCTAAACGCCCCGGGATACAAAATGCTACTTTAATTTCTACTAAATACATTCTCATTAATAGAAAATACTAGAAATGAGAATTGTAGATGACACACATAACATGGTCATGTTCAACATGTCAAGGGAAGCTTCTAAATTTGATTTAGGGATAGAGAGATGGCCATCAAGTTAGAAAAAAAAAGGCTAGAAAAAAGGGTTACCCATTACTGGTCAGACTACTACTGAGTCAGTGGATTTCCTTGACGTAACACGCACCAAGGAAAGCTAATGATCTAAGGTATGCCATCATGACTGGTGTTAAATAAAAATTTTAATCATTTGTTCTATGTGCGATAACTACTTAACCTTTCTTTAAACCAGCGGGGGGACTTTTATTACTTGTTCCCACATGAAACATATCGCGCCGTGGCCACCAAATAACCAAAATAAGTACTCAATTTATTGCCCCATTGTCAAACTAAGTTGCTCCTTCCAAGAAATTAAGAACTGTGCCACTAACTATCACAAAAATACTTATCCATACACCACACCCTGAATAATACGTTCCACGTATAGTGCTTTGTTAACCAGATGGCCACATTCGCCTGCATGACAGCACCAATGTGGAAAAATATAAATAAAATTTAGAACTGTCAACGATAAAACAGTGAGCAAACCTAAAGCAAAACAGACCCGATTGGAGTGATTGAATGGTAAGCCAACGCGGCTCGTTTCTGGAAAGCCTCTCAAGAATCATGCACTATGTGGCTCATTTTACCCTGAGCTCTACACATCTATAATAACCGGCCGAACACTTAGAGGAAAGAGCAAGCTCGTGACCTGTAAAATGCCATTGCCTGATTACCTTGCTGAGGTCTATGACTATAGAGCATTTTCATCAGAACTGCCAAGGCGCTGGCAGAAACTAGTATATCGGACAGTGCACCCATTTGGTGACCAGCAAGTGCCCTTGATGGTTAATGTACCATGCTGCTTGTTTTGATCAGTTGATATTAGGGTCAATAAACTTCTTTAATGCTTTCAGTCTCCAGAGCACAGCTTTTGTGAATTATTATTCATCGCGTGGTGTACGTCTTTTGACATCTGACGAGAATGGACCATTCAGTGGTGGTTTCCATGAGGATGCAAAGAGGGAATCCCGCGAACAAGATGGATGATTTGTTTTTGACAAATGCTTAATTCCGTATTTTATCTTATTGGCCGCATCTTCTGTGCACTTATGATCCACAAGCTGAACTGCTGTCTCCTAGTTCGACGCAAAAGATTACCTTAGTCAGGAATCAGACTGACGAACAAGCTGGAAGTTACATTCTGTGCTAAGATGCAATAAATATCGACTGGTGGGACGGTAATTACTTTATGGGATACCTAGGTCAGGTGGATGGGACTTTGCGCCTCAGGCTAAAGAGCATCATGTCGTCTGCTTGTGCGGAGTGTAAAACGCGTCACATTTGGTAACACCTAGCACACTCATGTTTGGCTTGCAGTGATAATATCATTTTGACGGCATGTGCATAATAAGATAGGGTTTCTGATGCTTAAACCTGGTTCTACGATCACGCCTCTTGGCTTTGTCCACGCTATCAAGTTAGTATTTTACAGCGCAATATGGCCATAGACTACAACAACCTATACCACGCCATTATTTCGTATAGCAAAAATCTATGAAATCATCAGATGACCAAAACCGATGAACGTCTTTATGCAGGAGTGGCAACGTTATAAGTGACTGTAATAGGAAAATACGGGCACATTTTGCAACCTCATTGACGGCACCATCTGCTCTCCGACACAGTTTTCATCAATCTCGCCACAATAACATAATTTGTTTCTGATTGCACTGCAGTCGCGCCACATTCCTTTACTCCAGGACACCACTTGCCCTGAGATTAGAACATACATTTTTTATGTAAAATGTCATGCCCTATGGCCTGCCAATTTCCAGTGAGATAGCTACAAGAGATTGATGTCAGGATCACGAGAACAGGGCCATGTTACAGGCAAAAGCGGGGTCTGTCAATGTGATTTCTATGTATGTGTTATATTATCCAATAATAGTTTGTAAATCGGTATAATATCTTCGGCCATTTATATTATTCACGAGTCCACAAGAAATGTGGACAATATAGCGTGATAAGAAAGATATTTTCAGAGGGATTTGCAAGTGTCAACATTGTAATGCTTGGCTTTTCAATCAGATTGTTAATGCAATAAATTTATTCGATGTACATTCATTCTGTCTGTTTCAGAACCCATTCAAAGCTGATCAGCCATTCGCAATTAGGTAAATCTAGAAAATACCTTTAAACACTGGTGCAAGTGCATTGTTGTGATGCATCAGTCTTGTCAAGCAGACAATGACGCTGGTTTACGGCCCACGTTCGGAGTCTTCAACGTCAACGCTTCTGGTTCAAACCAAAGTCCCTCGAGGATATGTGTTTAAACTTCATTTCTCACAACGCAAAGATACGGAAGCCTAAGGAGTCCCTAAAAATATAAACTTGTGATTACAACTTTTTGAATTCTTAATTTCGACTTTTTTCCTTGTGATGACAAGTTCTGAAAATCGTAATTTTAACTTTTTTTTTCTCGTAATTGTGAGCATTTAAACTTGTACTTTTTACTTTCATAACAGGATGTTTAACGTCACAAGAATGCTTAGGACGATTGTTTTCGGCAGTGATATAGATTCACTTTTACTACCAAATAGAGATACTTATATTGTCATGAATGATACAGGGGACATAGTTCTGAATCAGTTCTCCATATTAAAGTCGGTTTTGCGTTTTTACTTTTTTCACTATTTTAAATTCAATTTGCATGATGTTATCAAATACATGAGGACACCTTGAGTTCGACGTTTACTGAAGAGAACATGCTATTCCAACCTACTTGATGTTGTGCTGGTTCTGTTGAGAGAAGTACAGTTATCAGACCTTACATCACGCTGTTTCATGGACTCTGTTCTAAAGTAAAACGAGCACCTACAAAGAGTACGACAGGACACGGGACAAGAAACTGTCATGCTGAGCAACCGCAAGTTTTTTGTTTGCTTGTTTGTTTATTTGTTTGTTTTCTTCTTCTTTTAGACGAGACCACCCAGGTGCTGGGCACGTAAGCTGTCTGAGTGGGAAAATGTGCGTAACCAAAGGGTACGAGTGTTTCTTGGGGAAACTATGTACTGAGAAATGTGCCAATTGTGGATAAATCTTTACAAGCCACTGGAAAACGAAGATATTTCTTGGTTAAATGATGATTTCTTAGACAAAAGAAACCTCCAGGTCCTGCTTCATTCATATTATGCAGGTAACACTTCGAAGATCCATATGGAAACATATGACTAGCATAAAAATTATGAAATTAAGCGTCGCAGAATTCCATTTTGAGTCAATTTGTCAAATTCCTTGTGTGTCAGCTTCGGAATTTATTTGCGTTAGACAGAAATAAAAGGCACTTTAAATTTAATTAACATGCCAAATGCTTTCCCATGTTCCTTCCTCCTCATTGTTGCAACCATAACATCTCCGTTTATGGGTGGTTCAAGTTTATGTACAACAAACAGTATTTTGCAGGTTTTGTGGCAAATACTTTAAGGAAATATCAGGCCTATCTACGTTTTGAAATGTACGCAACAACACCAGCAAACATAGGTCTATTCAAGGAAGGGCAAACTACGTGTTGAGAAACATCACTGATTCCTACAAGAAACAAAATGGGTCCGAGTACTGACCCTTGAGGGACTCCCAATTCTTACTTTGGTGGCCGGTCATTGTTTCCATAACAATATATATTATAGTCTCTGTTTGGTTTAAAGGCTTCTCTTCAGTTTGCGTGAAAACCCATCAATACAATCGTTGGTGGCAGCACCATAGGATTAATAGTTTATACAAATAGTCTGGGCGACGTGTTTCGGACCATTCTGTCAGATCGGTGTCGCTTTGGGCGCTAGCGTTTTCTTAGCGCTGCACTCTCTGCATGCAGTAGTGGTGGCAGATGTACATTGAGCATGTCCCGCTTGCTGAACATCTGTATCAGACGCAATGCACTTAACTACATTTATTTGTATCCATAGTTTTGCCCTGATGATTGTATTTCGTCTTCATGAAACATGAAACGTCAAGTGGGTCTATACACCATTTTATCCGCAGAAAATGTCGATCCGTATGTACCGTTTGTTTAGGGCCACTTTTGCTGATAATAGTACTGTGCATATTGAACAGAAATTTAAGGACAAAATAAAAAGCGTTCAAATATGTTTTCATAACCTAGCCATATCACTCATAAAAATACCATGTATTGCAATTTGGTGGTTCAAGGTTTTGTGCAAAAAGTCCTTTGTAAGTTACAATTCAAATCCCAATTTGGAAATTATGAATTTTCAAATTACGAGAAATCAAGTCGAAACTATTTGAAAAATTCGAACTCATGAGTTAAAGAGTTGTAATTACGTGAAAAGGTCTAAATTGACTTTTTATACTCCACCTAAAAACACGTGTTATTATTGTCATCATCATCATCATCATCATTATTATGTAGCCTCCTATCTTGTGATGATATATCATCTTGAATATAATTCTGCATTTTCCAACATTAGGGAAAACATAGGGCAGTTTTACAGAAGTTATCTATCCTCAGATTCTTATCAAAGCAAAAGCGATGACCTCAGATACACACTACTGTATAACTAAGCATTCTTTTGCAGACAGAAAATGACTGCTGACTGCACACAAGGCGATTCGGTGCCAGATTAAAATATCACTCAACGCCTTTATACCCTACATTTTAATCACTTACTGCGCTCGTCGAATCGGAACTATCATACATACACATATTATATACTATTATACAATATGTATGTATTATTATTATTATTATTATTATTATTATTATTATTATTATTATTATTATTATTACATATATATATATATATATATATATATATATATATATATATATATATATATATATATATATCGTATTTCGTTCTCTCTACTGAAGTTACATATGTCGTTGCAACTTTATTAACGTGGCAGAGAAGATCCATAGCTGTTGAATAACTTAGAGAAAGAATATATCCGAGCGTTTTATCGTCGAAAGTAATTGTGAGTGCTCATTTACTGAACCGATATAATCTAAGTTGAACACGTTCTTCCATGTGTCAGCACTCCCGCTTTCCGGCACTTTACAGTAGGTCGGAGCGCCTGGGAAAAACATTACCAAGCCTGTAATCAAGATTTGATCCTTTCTGGATGATAGTCAATTACAATCATATGATCACTTTATATCATTAATGACGTTAGAGCCCTAAAGAAGCTCTGGAGGCCAAACAAATCCTCGGAATAGGTACGACGGTTTCATTAGACTGTCAGCCGAGGAGATATGTAATTAACGTCTCAAAGATCTTTATTGACTTTTCCTGTCTCTTTTTCGAGTCTTGAAAACAAAAGCTTAGTAAAATGACCATATACATCGTTGAAGCTACTCAGATGCGGTAGTAGTAAAGTAACTAAGTGATCGCTTGCAACTGACTTCGCCGCTTCATGGCTCCTGCGGGGAAGCTTGGTGTAATAGAACAGCTTGTGTTCTGAGTGTATTGCACCAAGGGTTATTTTCGGAAGCAAACGGCAAAAAAAAATCTGCACTCGCCATGAGAAGGAAATTGCGTTTCGGAGTCAATGATCACAGTAAGCAATTGTCCTTTGTCACAAAAACAAAATAAAACCCTTTTTCTCCTTCATTCTCCAGGGAAGACAAAGTGACGGCGTACATGTTATCAATTTTAAGTCCTAAAAATAATCTTTTCGTTCGTTGAAAATTAATTAAATCAAGGAAATATGACCAATTTAAAAAATCTACCTAAAAAGCTATCTGTCATTACGTTTCTGTGGATTTTGTTAATGAATACCAGGCACGATCGAATATAATATTATTATGGCTGACTATAGGTTAACATTCGTCTCGACTTGTACAAGACACACAGAAACGTAAGAAAGTGCCTTACTCAAGACTTAAGAGAATTTCGCATTAGAGGGCACGCACCTTGTAAGTTAGCTGTATTTAGCATCATAAAGTTCTTTTCATCAACACAGGTGATATTTTGTTTGCAACTACCGATTTGCTTTCATGTATTTAACTACTTAAGATAGAACAACAATGATGTCTCTAACAACCGATTAATTTAGAATTAGGTTAAAATCAAAACGTTTCAATATTGTTCACACTACCCGCGGGCAACTGCTGAGCTAAATAGTAACCCCAATAATCTGGCAAGTATTGGAGTTTCACAGTGAAAACAAAAGCATTTTATTGGATATTTTAAAGCACAAAACGAGGGCTACCAGTGACACGAGTTGAGATGTGAGGCAGAGGAATAGTCCATAAAGTAGCCAATTGAAGGGTTTGGTGCGAAGACCTGATAACCATAGTTACAGATCTTTGCCTGAAATTTGGTGCATTGCCTTGTGCATGGCAGGATCTTCCTGCTGTGTAAATCTTGGAGGTTTCTGAGTAAAATTTGTAGATAATTTTCAGTGCAAGCTCGTGTTTACTCAACATACCCATCAAGACAAAAGTGTGCAATACCATGTCCTTCCTTTATACCTAACATATTTTAGCACCACATACTATTTCCCTCAAAATAACTGAGTTAGTGCAAACTTATGTTATCTTGACATACAAAATCATTCCGTTGTACTTAAAACATGCATATACACTTGCCCAATTCTTGCACTACTAAAGTTCTATGAGGATTTGTTTGTTTGCTGCATCATACATGAGCCCGATATGTTATCGGAGTGCAAAAAGAGGTAACTGTGCATATAATGTTTGTGGGTGCTGCAATGTTCTAGAAATGGCGTCTAGTTATGGTGCAATAATATGACAATTACTACTTTTTTAATTTTATCTGTCATTTGGGATGTTTTCATGGTCAATCTTCGTCGAAAACTTAAGACTTACCTATAAACTTTGGATTAAGAGTGAAGAAACAGGGAATTTGATGCAAAAAATACAAAAAAAACACAGTCATCATTTTCAGCACTTTAAAACCCCATTTTCTCGATTTCACAAAGGTGGGACTTAACAGGTCTTTGCACCAAGCCCTTCAATTGTAAAAACCCACCAGTCGTTTAAACTATTCCTCCTTTTGAAATGAAACAATATAAATGTGTTCGCTTGAGGATTTTTATTGCACAAATCCATATGAAACAACCAAAAACGTAGTTTTGTATTATAAGTTTGGTGTGTTGAGAGCCATCGCATTTCTTTCTAATAAAATTCAAAGCACTTAAAGGTCTAGCAAAGCAGGCAATTTGGGGGTTCCTGGCGTTAGATTGAATGACAGGCTTTCCTACAAAATTTCCCACTTAAGCTTTTTTTAGGATTTTTTTAATTATTCGAGTTGTCAGACGACGTGCTTGTCAATGCTATCCCTCCAAAGTTTATTTTTGTTTCTTAGTGACGCCTTTCTGACGCAGCCCAAGTTCATTTATTTTTGCACAAGATATTGAAATTCATACTGAAATTTTGTCAAATGAAATGAAAGTTTTCTCGGGAAACTTTATCCCCAAACCTTTTACGTAGATTTTAGAGATTTTCATGTAATTATAATATAAATGTTAGCGGCATGTTTAGTAAATGTTCCCTCTCAAATTTTGATTTCTTCTTGACAACTGAAACTGTTATTTGTATTTGATTATATTAATGTTGGATATTAAAGAGATTAAATCTATACCGAATTATGAACAGTTTATACTGGTTTTTGGACAATTGCAATAGATTGTTTTTTTTTAGTCAAAACGAGAAATGTGCGAACTTTTGTCATCAAATGTAAAATTTAACAGCATTGTACGTTCATTGGTGGCACAAAAATGTAGTGCTTGCACCAACCTATGACTAGCATGTAGGCCTAGTAATTGCAACAAACTTTAATGTGGTACTTGCACCAACTTATCACTGACATGTAGTACCTGCACCAATTTACAAGGCCGCAAAAATGCACTTGTCATCAGATAAAGAATTGATAAAGTATAGTGCGAAGTTACACACAGACGGTCCATGAAGTAACGATGAGGATTTTTTTAAATATGTTTATACAGGGTGTTCCTTTCAGCCAAAGGCTGTTCTGCCACTGGGCCCTGTTACTAAATACGTCATAAATGTGTTGGCTCAAGCTATCAGTTCAAATGTGTGGAAAATGAGACAAGCGATGCAAACACTGATGATAAAAGGCTATAGGAAACTTTTATATGTCGCTCATTTTATACAAATGTAGTCCTCAAAGCCACACCACGATATGCAATCTTTGTTGAGCGCGGGAATTAGCCTACATTTTATAGAGGCCGTTTTCCTCTGAACGTATGGTAAGTGCACTAGTCGATGTCAGCAGAAGTTGCCATAAATGATGTTTCCTTTGAAGCAAAGGGCGTATATACATTGACTGCATTACATTTCTGCTTGAAATAACACCGTTATGCGAGCTGCCCAGACAGTTAACTACTTACAACATCTTTGATTTGTCTACATTAATGACTCTTTGCAGACGTACAAGCACTCGTGCTTAGGGCTTCTGAGCCCAAAAGCCATTAAAATGGCCAACGAGATGATAGTAGTTATAACTCAACGGTTAACCTTGGACCTTTGAAGTGTTCTTCTGAGCTGGAAACCTGTATTTACTTTCCCTGGTTCCAATCTGGAATGTTATTTATAATGTTGATCTAAAAAAATGACCGTGTTAATCAACAACCTAGATGACTGCAATGCTGTATCAAATTCGTAGTCATTTGTAGTCCTGAGATCACTACTGAAAACAGAAAGACGCAAAACATAAACACTATTGTTTTAGAGGCGAGTGTATGGCACTAAAAGCCTGGAGGACATTTTCCAATAAATGAAGCCATGATGGACAACCGTCCAATCAGAGCTAAGTATTTGAAGTTGACATAAACATCCCGCATGTTTGGAAATATGAGGCATTGCAAAACAAACTTTAATAGTAGACTAGACATACCTTCACCGCAAGCGTTGACTGAAGGGTCCGCCATTTGTTCAAATTAGGTCATGGTGACACCAAAATGTAATCAGTTCATCTTGCCAGGTAAGGTGAGCATATTGCCAAATTTGAGCAAAATACATGGAGGCATTCTGTAGACATCGCGGTAACGAGAATATGCACATCCCGACGCACATCGGACAACCTGAAAACAGGAAGGGTCCCCGCCCCCATGGGGCGGACCCTTAAAAAACTGGTACCAAAGACCAGAACCGTCCAAAATCAAATAAATATGAGATACTCTATAACAAACTTCAATAATAGAATCCTAGCACCAAAAACCAGCAACGTCAGTGCATGTATATGCAAGAATTAAATAAAATGTGTACGTGTAGGTTGAACATCACTCATCTTTGAAGAGCAGGTAGACCTAGCATATTATAGTGATTATGTTTATTGCCAAGCCAACATGTAACACTCGATCTTTGTTTGCAAGGGCGGGAAAGAGCTAGGCTCTGACAGTCATGGATGTAAAATGCTTGCGACTTTATTATTTTTCTAATGACGTAAAACTTCATTAATAACGGCAGTCGCCTGCATATATATATATATATATATATATATATATATATATATATATATATATATATATATATATATATATATATATATATATATATATATATATATATATATATATATATTCCTTCCTGGGTGAGTGGTAGATGGAGCGAGTGGACTTTTCCCAGTAAAAGGTTACACAGAGAGAGTGGAAGTGTGATCATTGTGCAAGGTGCTGACAGCGACAGGTAAACAAACCTGGGTTGGGTCGACAAATATGTAAGTTCCCCCAAGAAAAGAAAAGGTGCAGGAAAAAAGAGGTAGGACCAGTGCTTCAGAGCATGAGCAATGCAACCTGGCAACCTAGTTCAGGGTATAACAAGAAACCTAAAATAACGAAGGAACATATAGCCCAAATAATTACTGTCTGTAGAGAAGTCAACAAATTTTGTGGGTAGGCCTACTTTAAGTAGACAAAAATTTTCAAACCTGACTAAGTTTTATCAGAATACCCTGACCAAAAAGTGTATTTTAAAATGGACCCTCGGATAGCTGCAGGGTTCACGATTTCTGAGAACGTAACTGGGCAGCCTCCGGGAAAGTTGGCCCAGGGTGAGAGCAGCTGTTCCCCTGACCTAGTTTGCATTGGCCAATGTGTTGCCCAGGACTTGTTTCACATCTCTGCTAATGCTCATGCTCATACTCAAAGCGGTGCATTGTGGAGGTAGACTTTCGTATATCGGGACAAAATACTTGAAAGTGACAGGCCCCATGGTGGTGCGGTCTTTTTTGTATTCTGAGTGCATTGACATGAGCAATGGGCAATACGCTACCAGGCAGCGCCCTGACTGATTTTGGTTATGTCGGGAGTGTGTACAGCAAAGAATGCACAACACTCGTGAAATTATGACAAAACCTCTTGCTCAGATGAGTTCCAAATTCCAAAACTTATTCTTCGAAACCAAGCTTTAGAGACAAAGACCAGCTTTGTACGTTATGGGAAGTACCCGACAAGGTCAACAAAACGTGGGCAGAGGTCATCAAGAACAAAACAAAAACAGAAGTACCTGAATATGAGAATGAGAAATTAAATTCAATTATCGTATGGTATGGTATGGTATGGTATGGTATGGTATGGTATGGTATGGTATAGTATAGTATAGTATAGTATAGTATAGTATAGTATAGTATAGTATAGTATAGTATAGTATAGTTGGCTACGTAGGACCAATTTAGGCTTAAAGCCTGTTGGGTCCAGATCTATTACTAATTTGAAGTGTCAAATGAATAAACTTATGTTAATGTTCATAATTTGATAAATGTCAGTGAACAATCAATAAAAGTGTCGATAGTCAGGTATATAATACTGTTCAGTTATCCAAAATTTATCTAGGCGAGATTTGAATTGATTTACAGTTTCAGCATTTACTACTATTTCTTCCCGTATACTATTCCAGTCATTTATTACGCAGATACTAAAAGTATATGTCTTGATTCCTTTTTAGCAAAGGGTTCAACTAATTTTAGCTGGTGACCTCTCGTATGCCTGATACCAAAGGTAAAGAATTTTGCAATGTCCAACCTATCCTGAGAAAAAGTATATTTTGATTCCATTTTCTTGACATAAAAAGTAATGATTTTCATTCTTTTCTGATTTGCCTTACAAACTTTTGCTATTAATATCCAAAGATCCAAAAATTGTTGCCTGTTTTGCTACTTAATCTTATCGTTTGGCATCATTCTGTTTTAATATTCACTTTCAAACATTTTTAGCTTACATGTTTTCTGTCCGGTTAAACCCCCAGGGGCTATCGGTAGCAAGCAGCTACCTACAACACTTACAAATTTGCCTAATTGTACTTAAAACCTGGTTAAGAAAAATTATGCCTTGATAACATGCTTTTGACTTAAATGCTAATGACCTTCATTAATTTAAGACTAAGTACACATTTATTCAATGTCTAAAAATAACTCAAATTTGACAGTGTTTACTCTAATGTCACAAACCTGACCCATTATGGTGAAACATTGACTCATGGTTGGGAGCGAATTGAGCTTTATTGTTTGGAGAATTTCAAAGTGAGGAGTAGGTGTCGTTTCATTTCTGGTGCAGGATGTCCATTGTTGCAGTACTTGTTAGGATTTCCTTTGGTTTGTACGAGTGGTCTAGCTGCAACTGTTCATTTTACAATCACTGGGAACGAATATAATGCCCCAGTTTGTTACTACTTCAGTTATACACTAGCAGGTGGTTTAACTAAGATAAGCTATCCAGCTAGAAAGGGCACATACTGGTTCAGTAGTAAATCAAATTGTTCTTATGTGAACTTGTACTATACAGATTTAGTAATTATGTTTAGTAAGACAGGTATTCTTCATTCCTAACGAAGCTCTGCATTTGTAAGCAAAATTTCACGTATTTAGCTAATTTATCATTTGCCAAGTTCATATTTATTCATTATTATATGGGTTGTCTTTGCTGAATATTGAGCTTAGACAAGGAGCCCGCTACTCAGAGAGACATGTACAGGTATAGGCTCCGAAACATGTTCTGAGTCGTAACTCGCAAAAGACCCTTAAATTTATTTGGGCAGCCTATGTCAAAATTCTACAGAGGAACGTGTGCAATATGGACAATAGTACTTCCATATGTATATATAGGTTAGACAATGACAGGTTAGCTTCTGGAGAGTAAAGAGACTGCGGAATAGGATAATGACTACTAGGAAGTGGTTCTTGACAAAAAGACACAAATACAATAACCACAGTCCCTTGGTTGATTTTGAAAGCGGATTGCCATTGCATGAACTTCTATGAAAAGCCAGTAGTAAAAACTGAAGTACAGTTACAGTAAGAGGTTCCAACCAACCAACAATAAATTGGCAGTCACGTCATGCTGGAGCAGAGGGAAAAGCATTGCTCGAGTTAAGACAGGATTTATTTTTGCACAACACGTAAATCAGCCAACTCGTGGAGACAATATACTTGATCTAGTACTGACGTCAGAACCAAATTTAGCGGAAAATATTATGGTCGAACAGCCATTTAGCGATAATAATATCACAACCTTTGACCTGATTTGTTCAGTCGACATTATAAAAGAATAGATGAATACTATGCTTACCATAAAGGAAATTTTACCAGTATGCATCAGTATTGGAGCAGTTTGACCCGAGGGGAGTTTTTCACAATTTAGATACCAATGAGAAGTTTGAAGTCTTTAAAGATGTTATGAATGGCTGTGTTAGAAGATTCATTCCCAAGAGATCCAGAACCCTAGGAAAAATATTAAAGCACCTTGGATGACTAGGTACGTTTACAAAGCCAGGAAAAAAAAGTACCTTGCATGGAAGAGATGCACAGAGATTGATGACTATCACTTCCAAAACCAATGTAAAAACCGCTTTGATAGGGTACCGGTAACAAAGGAAATACGACGAAAACAAAAGAAACAAAATAATTTTTTTAAAAATGTTAGATAATATAACTGTGGACCACAACCCTTTCTATGCTTATGTGAGGTCAAGAACCAAAGACAGAGTGGGTCCCTTGACCGGTGACAGTGGAAATGTAGTAACAGACGACTGTAAGACAGCGGAAATGCTTAATGACTACTTTTCATCAGTTTTCACTGAAGAACCACCAGACAATCTGCCTGAGCCTGTCAAGTTATTCTTACAAGTGAATGATCAGAGACTTAATTACATTCACACTAGATTTCGTAATTAAAAGGCTCGGTCAGCTGAAAGCTAACAAAGCCCCGGGTGCTGATAATATGCATCCAACAGTAATGAAGGGAGTAGCCAATGAAATAGCAGTCCCATTAAGTGACAGTTTTGAAACTAGTATCAGAACTGGGGATGTTCCTATTGACTGGAAGCAGGATAATGTCACACCCATCTTCAAGAATGGCAAATTGTCTTACACGAGACAACGAGTACCTGACTCCCTGCCTTGTCAATTTACCCTCTTCACTAGATCTTTACTTTAACAGTAGCAGCAGGGAATCATACTCATACTAATTTTGCTTTTTCAACGTTGACGTTCATGATGTACTTGGAAATCATTCCTCAAGAGAGAGCACCTAAATGTTATTTGGAGCAGTTGACCAAAAATGATTTATCGATATACAAATAAATGTGTACATCTTGTTCTCTGCCTCCTCTGCAGAACAAAAACCAAGGCAATCTTCGTCACGCAATGCAACAAAATATATTTTACTGCAGAGAAAATGGAGACAAAAATACAGATGTCTTCCTGTGGTTTTGATAAAGAAACCAATAGGGATCCAAAGTAGAACATCAACACTCTCAGAATCAGTTAAAACATACACTGCTCAGTGGCATTTAACTCTTTCACGCGATCTTTTGTGTGAGTCAACAGCTTTCCTCGTCATGCTCTAGGCGCATGAAAATGTACCGAGCAAATCTGCTGACCAATCTTACGTTCTCTGGGACTATAGGCTGTCGGTACTTGAATGACAAGTCGGCTGACAAGGATTATGAATTTGGTATCGTTAACTTAACCATTTCCCGCTCAAATCTGCCAAAAGCACTCTGATATAAATTGTCGTCTGCCTAAGAATTTTTATTTAAAATTCTCGGTACTAGAAAATATTTTTGCTGAGATGTGTATATGAGACCATTCATGATGGCACGCCCAAGGACAATAGCTTTCCTTGCACGTCGACTTTCTGTCGAAACTGGCAGGGGAAGTGTTAAGAGTGATCGTACATACATGCATTCAAATGTCTGTTGTCTTTTCACAAATTATTCAGAACCTGTGCAAATAGGGTAATACAGTAACCAGACGACGTTCAACTCTATTGTGAAAGGGCAAGGCTAAAATCAGAACAATTCTGTGCAGTGTAAAGGAAACTATAGTGAAAGGCGTGAAACTCGTCTAGCGTTATATAGATTAAACGCCTTTTTGGTCGCATGATGCCAAAGTAAGATTGACTTTTTTTCTTGTAAAGGGAAAAGATTTTTTCTTTGCTGTGTAGCCATTGTTAGTTTAAAACATAGGCTAAATATTTCATAAGGAATCATCTTTATAGTACATAACAGATGTCCACATTGTAACTCAATTTGTGTCACTAAGACCAATAACGATTGAACCTAAGTAGACGATTACCCTGTATAAGATGCCTCCATTATACTGCCCAAGGAATCCACCTCATTTATTTCTCAATCGAAAATATTTCTAAGCTGCTTTTTAGCACTTACCAATTATCGCTTGATGTGATTTGCTTGTCTATTTCTTCCTGATCTTACAACAGCTTCATCCGGATGCGTTTGATGTTGAAAATTACCGTATATTTCTGAGGTTTCTGTTCGGCTCTGCCCTTAATTTATATATTAGCTAAGGGCCATTTATTTTGCTTAATGAAAGGGAAATTAGAGTATGCTCCCTAATGGAATAAACACGTCATCTTAGCAGAAGCCTTTCAGGAAAATGAAATTTCTTGCTGAATGCATAGAAGTCATTGTAAGATGACCAAGGTTTTATTTCAAAGGAGGTGGTCATATTGAGGTCAGAATTGCTTTGTCCCTAGACCTGTATGTTAACTCCATTTGGCAGTGACATGCGTGAGCGTAATGACCGTTGAGTCGTCTTTACAGCAAGAAACAATAACATTTGCTATTGGTGACAGACATTATTGCGAAGTGGCCTTACCAAACATTTGAACGGGATATTAGTTTGCCAATCCAGTCAAGTAGTGGTTCCTCTGAATAAGTTATAAGTGCCTATGTGGCAAATTGCGACTGTCGTTGGAGTCTAAGAAAACAGCAATTTCACTATTTGAGACCGTGGCCGTTATTAACGATCCAATGTGAAAGATGACAAACCGCCGGTCCCTTGCTGCTCAAAGTGGTCGAAAACGTCAGACTATACGTTTCCCCCCTTTGCGCAGGCCAACATTGGCTGGTAGTCAAATGACGCTTGTTTCAATGTCTTTGACGAATGTTAACTTTAATGAAATAAATTTAAATAAGAACTGTCTATTAAACGTGTCAAGGTAACATGCCCCAGGTCAACAGCTTTCCCTGGCGTGACGCTTAAAGACCAATCCATGTCTGTCGACTCAGTCGCAATTTAAGGGAAAACTGGTTAAAATTGGTCCCCCCCCCCCCAAGGCCAACTCAAGTGCGACAGAAGAGTGGCCAAATTAAATCAATGGCTTCTGTTTTGAAAGGGGAACAAAACAGAAACACTTTACTTTGATCGAAAATAGTTTGGTCTTTTGTGAGAGGATGCATCTGATAAGAGGGGTCGTATCGAACCGGAACAGGATTTTATTTTTGTAGGCCTACTTCAATGCAAATTCCATGGAACGGTCACGGTTGTTTACGTTCTCTCAGAATGATGAAGCTTTGGCCAACGCATCGATGTGGGTGCTGGACGCGTGGTTAGTCTGACCTATCATGGACTGAGGCACACTCCTCTTACCGAGCTGTGGAAACAGACAGACATTTTCATCCCTGACGGGCCTGACGTCCATCGGGTAACTTGTTACCATTTCAAGTGCCAGAGGGAGGCCGGTGCAAATGTCGTCTGCCTCTTTTTACCTCAACAATAATATAGAGCTTTCCTCAATACATATTTGCCCCCAAAAGTGTCCTGGGGAGTCTATTGACTCAATCCCAGAAGGTTAAAGACTTCTATTATCGCGCCAAAACTCCATGTTTTCGTGACATATACTACTATTTTGGATATTGTGTATATTACTGTTCGTGTTGTGACTATAAACAGCGGTGCTGACGTCAATATAATAGGCCTACTGATGTCACCAATTCAAAGTCGTCGACATATCGAAGAACTAAATGAAGACCACAGCGCACAGCTGCTACTGAATTTTCCAATCAGTTCTCCGTGGATTTAAAATATTTGCCAGCGGTATACCTTCAACTATGGGATGAAAATTGGTATACTCAAGAGCTTTGAAATATTCATATAAATTATATTCAATTTAGAGGACGAGACACAAAATTATAAGAATTTCAATTTTTTTCTTCCAATGCTTCGATTCCCACAGTTCAAGAATTGACACTTCAAATAAATTGGTCGTATAATTGGAAATGTCATTGCTGTAGCTTAGCCACGAGAAAAAAATCATCGTAAGACGTCCAAGCAATTAAAAGCATGTCGTCTTGTCGACGTGCTTCCATTAGAGTGAATTTGCAAGTATTAAAATGAAATAATGCATACGAATCAAGATGCATGAAATTCATAGAAATGTGAGCGATTCTGCATAGCCGTTTTCGTACGATCTTAATTATATCTAAAAATTCAATCACTAGGGTCAGTTGGTTTATTTTGTTAATACAGAAACTTAATGACTGTCGTTGGCCAATATGTCTCAAGCAGTTTTCAATCTATTAAAGAAATTGTGCACAGTAGGCTAAACGAAGTTCTTGATTCTTACTTGCAGCTCTGCTCTTTCTTTGACTTTTTCTTTACTCATTTGAAGCTGAAAATAAATGAATATAGAAACTTAGGGCAAGAGAAGTGGTAGAGTAGGCATGTCATATGGCAAACATTTTCAGGTCAAATGATTAAAAACTTTTGGTGTTCGCCTGGAGAAGAATAAGAAACACTGATCCTATTAGGTGATTTTATTGACAAAAATACGAACATCAGCGTAAATCATGAAATATATCAGAAACTCCTGGTAGGTTACATTTTATTCTTCATTCAAATTATATTAAACTAAAAAAGCCAAGGTTTCAAGCAATTATATTTCACTCAGACATTTTTACAACTGACTTAATAATACTTTGATGTTCCAGAGACGACAACTGTCCCGACAAATCGCTTTTGGACATTTGGGTGAAGGACTAATTTCAAGCAAGTTAATCTAAAAACCAATTTGAAGATAATGGTTTCCCATTAACTTACAAATACATCATCAGAGGCCCTCCTTGGTGAAATCTATTTATAGTCATAGTGATGGCTTCTCGCAGTCATGCTGTTATTATTATACTTTTTGTAAAGTAATTTTACACTGGCTACTTTCAAATACAAGAATAGCCGTCTGATCTGGGAATCTAAATTTTACAATAATACAAACCTTTGATTAAGCCATGTGCTGTAGCGTTACAGGAGGACTGGCCAGCATACCCTTGACCTCAAGACTACTGTCTGTGCACACAATTGTTTTGCCAAGGAAGACCCTGATCCGATGTTTAGTCAGAAAAATAAAGTCCACATATTCACGAACTCCTGTGTAAACAGCCATATCGAATTTCTCCGCTATCTACATGCTATAGAAATTAGATTAAATAATTCCCTTGGGCAAAGTCATAAAGTGTCCGCGGAAGCAACGACTCCATACGTAGATTTCAAGACTTCACTTTTTCAGATATTTCTCTTTAATCAGTTTATTCCCCAGGGATATTAATTAATAAATGTGTTTTGCATGACCGTTGGACGTGCATAAAATATTTGAATGAGTCACGATCGAAACCTTTGACAATCTGTTCCGCTGAAACATTAATGGTCTTACAGAATCGACCATTTTTTTTCGTTATGACAATATAGTCTCAAAGAATGCAGATAAATTAGCACATTCGATCCCAAATTCCGTCGATAAAACTCCGCGGTTGGGTCCTAGACAGCAGGATAGGCCTTATTACGAAATTAGCTCGGGATATCAGATAGGCCTTATTACGAAATTATCCCGGGATATCAGTTATTCGACATGGAAAGTTATAGATTTCTCTCCAAGGCTGCCAAAATTGCACCGGAAGGATATGCCACATACATACATACATACATACATACATACATACATACATACATACATACATACATACATACATACATACATGTGCATGTAAGTATTATGTGTTTATGTTCAGACTTTTTTTCTTATTTCATGTTTTAAATACGGAAATAAGGTTGGCACAGACAATATAGTTAGTGATATAGCATGTCGGAACAAAATGGCTGATACCTAGTGGAAGACATATCATACTGACTGTTTAATGTTTTTTAACTAAATAGGTTTACTTCAAGGCCTTCACATGTGACGTTGGGCCCTCTATATATTTTGGAATCTGAAATCTATTTCTCCTCTCTCTGCACCTTATTCATGGTTTGATTATTCCTGATCTGTACTAAGTCTCAGTGATTAAATCGTTTTATGAGCTCGACTAGGAAACAGAATGGGGGCCTGCATTGATGCCACGGGGCTTTGATTCACTTATTGGAAATTTAAGCATTTGTGTAAGGGTCCTCTCGTCTTACACTGTCATTGTGGCCACTGTCATTGTGGCCTGCTTCGACAGAACAGGGGGTACTCGCAATTACTTTCAGGCATTTTGAGGATCAGTTTAGAGCAGTGCCAAAAGTCCATCACCTTCGTCAAAATACGAAACAGAAGGCAATTTATTTTTCAAAGTAGCAGAATAAGGTTATCAAGCAATACCGTGGGAAAGGCGACACTGTAAGCAGAATGTAACACAACATTGCCACCAAAGGAACTTAAAACCATAAATTCTGTAACTATCCCCCAGCATGCTGCTTTGGCAATTAGAACTAAGATCTATTTTGTGGAAAATACCCAAACGTGAACTAGGTACTCAGGAAAAATAGCAATTGTTTGAGTAACAACGGAGATCATGTCTTCAAATACGATGCAATATACGGCACGCAAAATGACACGTAGGGTATTCAACGTGGTATCATCAGCAGTGACATTATCTTTTCAATCTATCCGGCGCTTACACTATAGACGTTATGATATGGACAGCAATTAAACTATGGTCACACAATTAATCCCTGTCAACAATGTTTTTTTTTTTTTTTTTGAGCAACGTTGCGACATAGTGATATTGCAGACAAACCTTTATCAGGGCTTCTTGGTGCCCACAAATTGACGTCACCATTCTTGTCTTTTCTTTGATAAGTGCATTGTATTGCAAAATATGGTGTGATTAAGCGCGCAACATACTTGATTTTTTTATCTTTGATCATGCAAAAATCCAAGTAAAACCGCCAGATTTGGCAACCTTGACAGGGACTGCACATTTTCGAGAAAAGAACAGATCTCATGCTAATCAGTCAGTTGAATGAAGCATCACACACAGGTGCAGCCAGTATACAGACATTGGACTGCGGCCACAGCCCTACTGCTCCAATTGGCCATTGAAGCACCTACCTTTGACAAAACCCCTAAACAATACTTCACGCACACAAGATGCACCAATGCTGTTTTTGTGGAAACTCATAGCTATTGAAAATTTTAATCTAAAAGCAGTGATGCAAACATATAGAACTTCACATTTTGTAAGGAGGAACTTGTATAGCCATAGTTTGCAATAGCGGGAAATCCAGATATTTTAATTTTGTCTGAAATGTTCATTCCTTTTGATATTTGTTAAATGACCATACAGAGCGCCAACAAAAATGTTCAAGTTTTAAAAATTTTACATTTTTGCACAAATTTAATGTGGATATGTGGCTAAAAGCAAATTGAGAAAGTTTTTATATTTAACGGGTATCATTTTAAAAAGTGCAAGTACTCCAAACCAGATTACCTCGGATTAGGTTGCTAAAACTTCTAGAGAAAAATTTTATAGAAATCTCTAGTTTGGAGGTAAAATTCGCAATAATGCTGTCAAAAACCGCAATATTGCAGCATGGTGATAGTGATTTTTTAAGCTGCTTCGTGCACTCGATGACCAGCTGTTGCTTTTTCTTGTGTACTCTGTGTCAATAGTACGTTCTTTTCCTTTGAAAATATGTGTTTCAGCTTTGATTGAGGTTATGGTGAGAAAAATAAGGTAGACAACGCCAACCACAGCACTGTATTTTCCCGCAGTCAACTGAGTCATAAAGTTCCTGTGATGTGGACGTACACATGTGGCAGCGCATGCATTTTTGGTCAAATGTTTGCTCTATAAACAAAATGAAAGATACAAAAGGTAAACGTAGGGTTCACGAAATACAACCTTGTGATTTAATCTTGGGGTCTACCAGACAGACCTAGATTGGAGAAAGGCGGGCAAAACGGATCCCGTGAGGAAAAGCTCTCACTGTTTCAAAGTGAATTACTCATACGTTTTATTTAAGGTTCTGTTAATTTCTGTGTGTTGAATTGTTGATCTGTTTGGTAAAATTTGCGTGTGGGAAATCTAATGGACCAACAGGATGTGTTTAATTTTTCAGCTGAAATTATCCGTTTTGCTCGAGTGCTTGGGCTAAAAGGATCAAGGTAGCAGGGCATAAAGGATCACGAGGGATCACCCTTGTCGTCCCGGTTTTTTTCAGAATTTAAACTCTGTGATGAACATTTAAATATATGAATAAAAAAGAGCTGTTTTAATTTTAGAAAATACACAGGTTAACCTTATGTCACAGATATATAGTTTGTCAAATTAAAAAGTATCTCAAAATGTTGATATTTTCGGGCAAAAAGATCATTTCGCTGTGCAAAACGGGCTCCTGCAATCTATGGTACATCACCGAAGACGAGAGACGATATGATATGAATCGTATCAAGCATCGAGTAAAAACTGCATGATAAAAATTGATGGCACGATAATTTCGTATCATGGCAGCATAAAGGCTAACGGTCCACCAAAGGCATACAGTTCGTAGGAGGTTATAATAATAATAATAATAATAATAATAATAATAATAATAATAATAATAATAATAATAATAATAATAATAATAATAATAATAATAATAATAATAATAATAATAATAATAATAATAATAATAATAATAACAATAACAATAACAATAATAATAATAATAATAGTAATAATAATTGAACATCTTTATACTGGATAGCCTGTTCAGCCTATGGCTGTTCGTCCACAGGGTCCAGTAGGCAAGATCTTAGCCCAATTATCCCAAACTTAATGTAGGAGGAAACCGGAGATCCCGGAGAAAACCTACGGTGCTCAGCAGGTGTTTGGGAAACCTTGCCACATGCGACCACGAACCATTTATAGTTATATTTATTTCCTGGTGATACTTTTTCTTTTTCGTTTTGAATGTTTGTTGTTTGACATTGTGTGACGGTCGAGTTACAAAAAAGGGGGAAAATCGTTTTGTTTTGGTATTCAAACATACTTATGATCCATGCATCCAAACTATCCCATTATAAATTATATACCTGATCATTTATGCCCAAGATTTGATTCTGCTTGCCAATCGTAATAGTAGTAAAACAGGGCGAAAAGGGTCACTTTAAGCGTCACTTTTTTAAATTTGAAATACAATCACAAAGAATTGACCGAAATCATTTTAGCACAGTTAATCAGTTAACAAGCGAGCACAGATGTTAATCAAGTGAAATTTTTATGCTGACCATTGTACTGGATTTCTGTATCACACGGCTAAGATAGCTTGCCATTTAAAATTTGCAGCAAGGTCAAGAAGGATCAAAGTAAACGATATAACAAGAGCAAAACGGATGGGAGCAGATCCGTTTTACAAGACCCGTCTTGCCCAACATAGGCATTAATAATGAAACCTGCTGTCGGATTTAATTTGTGTTCTGGGCGGGGAAAAAAATCAAAACTACAAACGCGATGCCCACTTCCTCATCGAAGTCTTAATTATTTTACATAACAAAATTACTTATCAAAAAATATTAAAACGTAAGTGAAATTTGCTGGAAAGATAGCTAAAGATGATTTTTAGTGCTAAAATGAAATAACCAATTAAATGCTTCCATTTCTATTGCCTTTTTAGTCTGGTGGTCTCGTTTGTGTGCTAACACAAGATGAAAATCTAATACAAATAACATAATTATATTGAAAAACTGAACAAGTAAGATAAGATAAGATAAGATAAGATAACTTTATTTACCCAGGGTAATACATGATTAGCTAAAGCTAGTTTCCATCATGGCCCTGCATTAAAAATAAATATACAATATATGATATATACATAGTGGTAACATACATGAAAATATTATGAAATATACACAATGGTTGTGATACTGGGATAAGGGGGAGCATCAGGGTCGATACCCGGGGGGTGATAAGGTCAGGTGACTATAGATCTAACATGGTCCCAATATCTAGATTTGAAGAGAGGCAGTGAAGGTGCAAGCCGCACACTTTCGGGGAGAACATTCCACAAATGCGGGCCTGAGTGTGAGAAACTGTTTTGGTAAGCGGTGATTTTGGGTTTTGGTACATAAAGATGGCATTTTGATGTAGAACGGGTAGGTCGGCTAGTGACTTCACTGGTATATGCTAACTTATCACGAATGTAGGCTGGGGCTAAGTGATTCAATGCTTTGTAAACTAGAACACATTTATGGAACTCTATGTCCTTGCTGAGGGAATTCCAACGAAGTTGTTTGAAAAGTGGTTCAGATGGTGCACAATAGGGTGCACCAGCCACAATACGACTTGCTCTCTTTTTTGCACCCTGAGGACCTTTTCAAACGTGGCTTTATTGCAATTTCCCCAGACAATATGGCAGTTGTCAAAATTTGGTTTAACTATGGCATTGTACAACATGAGAACATATTCTGTTGGGATGAATGACTTGAGATATTTCAACAAACCAAGCTTCCGAGCTATCTTTTTACATAACTGATTTACATAAGGTTGGAAGCTTAGTGTTGAATCTAGGGTGACTCCCAGAAGCTTGGTTTCACTCACTTGAGCAATGGCTTGTCCATTTATTTCTATTGTAAAATCATTTATGTCTATTTTTGATAAGCGTTGAGCAGTGCCAAATATTATACAATTGCATTTTGGAATATTCAGTGTCAGTTTGTTTGCACAGAGCCAACCATAAAGGTTGGACATATCAGTGTTCAATTTCAGTTATCTTTTTTTCCCCGCTGTATCTGTATTGTTGACCCTTCCCGTATCGTATTTTTTATCACGTTCAATTTAATTAAGCGTGATTTGTACACTGACTTGGCGCACAATATTAAAATGTGCAAATACTTCTGTACAGAGACGGTAAAATGGGAATTCAGTGTTTCCACGTGTACTCCCAAACATATAGAGAATTAAAATTCATTCGCCTGACGGTGAGGAAAATTTCGTACTGTTTGAAGATGAATTGGCTGGAAATTAAATTCCATGAATACAATTTGTGTAAAACAAGGCATGTCACACTCCATTTTTCATATAACAGATAATAGATATCCTCTCTCTCTCTCTCTCTCTCTCTCTCTCTCTCTCTCTCTCTCTCTCTCTCTCTCTCTCTCGCTCTCTCTCTCTATCTGTCATCTATCTATCTGTCTATCTATCTATCTATCTCTCGTACACTACAAGGCTTATATTTTCCGCGCCATATGTATTATGTTAAGCTACATCTGTACATACAAAAGGCAGCTAATTGTGCCCGACCTTTGACATTCAAACAGTTTTTTTCAGGGAAAAGTAAGATGAGCAAGACGAAAGTAACTGTTGCAGGATATTGCACACACAACACGTCATCCAAGTTACAACGCTCATGCTGCGCCATCGTAAACAGCCTGGTCAACACGTCGTAAAGTCGCAGCCGCTAATCTGTTCTGACACGCTGAGTGCAGTGAAAGGTTCCAGGATCCATAGAGGGAAGAACGTACAGCTGCAGTAAATATTAATGAGACATGGCAACCTAAACAAAATGTCTGTTGATGCCTCTTACAGATCAATCTCTTCGAGGTGGTCACCACACAGGCGGAGGGAAACTTTTCGAGGTGGTCAACGACAACGCTCAGGCGGATGGAAACTTATTGCCGGTGATCAGCACTCTGCTGTGCACAGAATACACACAAGGCTCATCATTTCTTGTCCAACAGTGACAGATTGATCACACTCACTTGCAACATTTATCAATAAAATCTGTATTTCTCGCTTGAGTATGTGCAAAATCATAGTTACATATTTGTCGTTTTTTTTTCTGCAACAACAGCTTAATGTTATCCATTCTTAGCCAGATTTATACTTTAACCCCCCCCCCAAAAAAAAAACTCACATAAACTTGAACGTCAGCGCTAGTTGTCCATTTGCAAGCTACTCCCACAGGCGAATATGAAAATAAAATGTGTGGCCAACCGTCAACTCTGTGGAGCAGTTATAATAGACACAGTCAGGTTATGGTGTTGAAACTACGCCTGTTTGAAACAAGTAGGGATTGAGTGCGCTGGAACCCTTGCGTAACTGTAATTATTATATTTCCTTTTCTGTTTTCAACACATTATGATTTTTTTGGCCTGTCATTCAATTTACCTTTCAGATCTTCTATAGACTCACCTCATCTTACTTTAATCGGCAAACTGGAAGAATTCATGTCACCGCGAACCTGTTTTGGCAACCTATGTCGCCGGGCAACAGAACCATGCCTCAACGATGATCAGGGTACTTTCATCAATTTTGTAAATGAAAGATCTGAAACTTATATTTTTTTGCTAAACAAGTGAAAAATTCTGAATATTTTGAGCAGCTGGTTATGTTTTGAACCTCATGAATGACTTTTCTTATGCTTTTGTTTTTCTCGGATTGTTTTTTTTTTTTAGTACAAAACACATTTTGCCCTACTAACACATCTGCCCTCCTTCCTGCCAAGTTCATTGTTGCAGGATAGAGGGCAACAAATGACCACAGTTACTTATGAATACATCCTATTGTTCCCCAATGGTTTTTTTTCTACTTTTTAATTAATAAGAAAATTATGTTTGACCCAATTGCAACAAATAGAACAATCAGTGTTACATTTCAGAATATATTAACTTTATGACACTCAAGAAGTGATATCAGATAAGCATCCAGGAATTTTTAAGGGGTGGGGAGCTGAAATATGACAGAAGTGCAGAGGGTCCTTGCCCCCCCCCCCTCGTGCGATGGGGATTTAGGGCCGGAATTCATGACTAAAGGCTCGTATAGGTGGAACCCCCAGAAGCTTAAGGTTTTTATGTACTTTGAGGGGTCACAAACAGCTTTACCAAGCACTACAATTTAACATCTTTGTGACCCTTTCATGGTTACACTTTAAAAATATTCCCAACAGTTTTTACTCTCACAAGAAATGTCACATGACATTTGCTTATTCCTACTGCACAGAGGCCGATTGTTTACGTTATTTCAGACACCACTTTAAAGTTTCGCCACTAACGATCTTTGGAAGATGACGAAAATTTCTTACCATTACGACGTTGATAAATTAGACAAAAATGAGTCACCTAATATATGTACATATGTGAAAAGCTATATTGTGTAGGGTCTGTGGTGACTTCATGATATGGTGTAACTCGTTTATTACTCTAAATCAACGGACTGTCATATGAAATATAATAGATAAACCTACGGCTTGGGTTCCAGGATAAGTAAGCGCCATTAGTCTCCAACCCTGGGCTACTAATCTTCACAGACATATGGTCATACCAAAATAAAAAGAGGTAGAAAACTGTAAACGTTGGCTATGTTTGTATGATGATAGTTCCTGCATCAGTGACGTCGTAGATTCAACAGGGCGGCTACTACTGTGACGTGAGCACCGAACCAGCCGTAACAACGTTATTTCCAGTTTGTTGTTGTTGTTGTTGTTGTTCTTCTTCTTCTTCTTCTTCTTCTTGTTGTTGTTGTTGTTGTTGTTGTTGTTGTTGTTGTTGTTGTTGTTGTTGTTCTTTTGTTTCAATACTCCAATGTCTCTTTTTAATATATAGACAGTTTGAAGTTTGGTCTTCCCTCGGTGACACATTGCAATTTGTATGAAGCCGAGGTTACGATCTCAACATTTCTTGCGAGTCACAAGACTTGCAGCGGGCAGCGATTTGGTCAGCTGTTTTATGTTTGTAGGCCTACTATTCCGTCTCTGTTGTCAAACATTCAGTTTTATTTCGTCAAAATCAAGACTCCGCATAAATAACATCGTTCTCTACCGTACAGTCAAGAAACAAAAGAACAATATTAATGCTGTTTTCGGCACTTATCTTTCCTCTCATCCAGTAAGCTGTAAGACTTCTTTCATATTCCGGTATGAATAACCAAGACATTCTGCTGCAATATGGAGGGCTGGCATCGAATTCCCTCACACACAAACTCTCAGTCCTAGAGAATAATGAAGATAACGACGTAACTGCAGAGCCAGACATTCTGTGTATTTCCCCTTATTTAAGTTTAGATGAATTGATTGATACATTTAAAGCAAAAGATAGACAGTTCACAATATTGAGCCTTAATTGTGCCTCTCTTAATGCCAAATTTGATCAAATCAGAATCTTAATTGACCTATTAGCAAACAATGACTGCCCTCCTAGTGCAATATGTATTCAGGAAACTTGGCAGTCAGATTTGATGGATGTATCTCTTTTTCAGCTAGAAGGTTACGATTTAATTAGTCAAGGCTATATTTGTTCTACTCATGGTGGTTTAGCTATGTATTTAAGAGACAGTTTCAACTATAAAACTTTAGATATTTATAATAAATCTGACATTTGGGAAGGCCAGTTCATAGAAATTAGTAGCAACCTGCTCCAAAAGAACATTACACTAGGTAACATTTATAGACCCCCACGAGACATAACTGATAACTATAACTTGTTCATTAGTCAGTTGACTCCTGTACTTAACCTGCTTAATCGTAAAAATAGCCATGTTGTTATAGCTGGAGATTTTAATATTGATTTACTAAAAATCAATGAAAGAGATATTGTGAACACATATTTCGACACTATTACATCACTTAGCTTTTTTCCACAAATAACTTTACCTACCAGACTCTCCCAAAATAGAAGCACTTTGATAGATAATTTTCTGTTAAAATTAACAAACTTTAAACATTCTCCCACCACTGGAATCTTAATGTCAAGCATCTCTGATCATTTTCCATACTTCATATCTCTTGATTGTGGTAAAATCTTTGAATCAAATCCAAAATACACTTATATTAGGCAGAATACATCAGAATCGTATAATAATTTTCTAAAAGAAATCAGTACATCAAACATATTTGACAAAATGAACAAAAACCCAAACACTAACCCCACAGAAAATTATAACCTGTTTGAAAATATTTGCAAACATGCGTTTGAAAATAATTTTCCTACCAAAAAGGTTAAATTTAATAAATCTAAACACAAAAAATCTAGTTGGATAACACGGGGCATATTGATATCCATAGCAAATAGAGACAAATTATATAAAGACCTGAAAAAGACTCCCATTAACTCAGAGGAATATGATCAGCGCAAAACCAATTTACACACATATAATAAAATTCTTAAGAATAATATTAAACATGTTAAGAGAACTTTCTATAGCAACTGCTTTGCCAGACACAAAGGTAATATAAAAAATACTTGGGAAACAATAAAGGAAGTACTTAACAAAACAAAGAAGAAAACAAATTTTCCCAATACTTTTAAAATTAATGGAGATAGTACTGTTACTAACAAGCAAATAATTGCTAATAATTTTAATAAATATTTTGTTGAGATAGGTCCCAAACTTGCAACGCAAGTAAATCCGTCTACTACTGAGGGTTTTCAAAATTACTTACAAAACCCAAGTGAACACAATTTTGACTTTAAACCGGTGACCAAGGAAACTATAATCAAGACTATAGACTCCTTAAAAACAAAAACAAGCTGCGGTCATGACGGAATTTCGGTCAAGGTAATGAAATTCATAAAAAATGAAATCAGTGGGGCTCTGACACTTCTTTTTAATCAATCAATTGCTACTGGAGTTTTTCCTGAAAATTTAAAAATAGCTAAAGTTATTCCCCTCTTCAAAAAGGGTGATGAAGGATTATTCGATAATTACAGACCAATCTCCCTGTTATCAAGCTTCTCAAAAATCTTTGAAAAATTATGTTTAACCAATTAAATGAACACTTCACAGAACATCATTTATTTTACAATCACCAGTATGGATTTCGTAATTCACATTCCACAGAGCTTGCTGCCCTTGAACTAATCGATAGAATATCAAGTAGTATGGACAAAAATGAGATTCCTATCAGTATTTTCATGGACCTTTCAAAAGCGTTCGACACTTTAGACCATCACATTCTAATTCAGAAACTTAGATATTATGGTCTTGGTGATATGGCACTTAAACTGCTCAAAAACTATTTAACTGACCGCAAACAATATGTGGAATTAAATGACACCAAGTCATCGCTCTTAAATATCACCACTGGTGTCCCGCAGGGCTCGATTCTAGGCCCTTTATTATTTATAATTTACATAAATGATCTACCCTCAGCCTCCAGCCACTTTAAACCTCTTATATACGCTGATGATACAACACTATACAGTACTTTTAGTGTTGCTAAAATCTGACACCACACAAGAATTAT
>CAXHWN010000640.1:2500-68990 GCA_964020975.1 Hermodice carunculata
GGCAGTGGGGGGCAGGTAAGGAGGGTAGGGGCAAGGGTTTCTCGTGGGCAGGGGCAGGGGCAGGGGCAGGGGACCAAGGATGTGGGCAGGGATGACCAGGATGAGAGGAGAGCAGGAGGGATGGTGAGGGTCCAGGGTGGGATAGATTTATAGAGTGCAGGGAGTGTGGTATGTGGGAGGACTTTAGTGCAACAGAGTTAACATGTACTTTTGAGGAGGCGCAGGAAGATAGCTTCGTGTACACGTGTGGGAGGTGCAGGAGGGTGGAGACCCTAGAGCTACAGTTGGCAGCCCTGAAGTTTGAGTTGGAAAAGGCTAGGGACAGGACCAGAGCAGTGAGGTGGGGCAGGGGGTGGTAGGAGGAAGGAGGCAAGACAGGTAGCAGGCTGTATTGATGAGGGGGAGATAAGGGAAGGAGGGGAGGGGTTAGCACAGGCAGCAGAGGGTAGTAAGGAGGAGGGGAGGGGAGAGAGGGTTAGAAAGGCAGTAGTGGTGGAAAGTAGTATTTGTAAGGAGGGTAGACAGGATATTCTGTAGGCAGAATAGAGGGAATAGGATTAGGGTGTGTTTACCAGGAGCAAAGATTAGGGATGTGGAGGAGCGTGTAGAGGGGTTAGTCAGGTCTAGTGGGGAGTGTCCTAGGGTGGTGGTACAGGTAGGGATTAACGACCTGGCAGACAGAGAGGAGGGGGCAGGAAGGGGCAGGGTGGGAACAGAGATAGTGCTAGGGAGGTACAAGAGGCTGCTAGACAGGTTAGGCCAGTTAGACTGTGAGCCTCTTGTGATGGGGGATTTTGCCCAGGTATAAAATGAGTGGGTGGGAAGCTAGCAGGATTGTAGCGATTAATAAGCAGCTTGGAGGGTTGTGCAGGGAGAGAGGGTTTGCCTTCAGGGATGTATGGGAGGACTTTGTAGGCAAGAAGGACATGTTTGCGTGGGATGGTTTACACCCGAGCCAGATAGTAGGAGACAGGTAAGGGCAGGTGTATAGTGAGTGGGTGCAACAGCAGCCGGAAAACTAAGTAACCCAGCACTCAAGAGGCTCGGACTGGCAGAGAGGGAAGAGGAAAGAAATCGGAAAGGAAGGACCAAGGCTCAAGGATTAGAGTGGGGTATGTAAACTGCAGAGGAGTTAAAGGAAAGATGGTAGATATTTGCATGGTAGCTGAGGAGGAAGACATGGATGTAGTGGCCCTGACAAAGACACATGTAAGGGGAGGAGAATAGGGTCAGTTAGATATACCTGAGGGGTATAACTTCACTGGAAGCGGGAGGGCAGTAGGGCAGAGAGAGGGAGGAGGGGTAGGTTTTCTCATTAAGAAGGGAGTGACGTGTCACAGGGTTGGGATCGACGATGATGAGAGCAGTGAGATTTGGAATGAGATACAATAGTATATGTGGGCAGAGAGGGATTACCAGAGGAATGGAACGACCAGGTGTATGTGCAGTTAAGAGCACATATCAACAGTGTACAGGAGCAGGGATACTAGGTCATGGTTGTGGGGGACTTCAATGGTCACATAAGAGATGGATAAGACGGGATTGATGGAGGTGATAGAGACCAGAACAGGAATGGCAGGAGGCTACTTAGCTTCTCTAGAGAGTTTTTGAATAGGGACATGCATTGTAAAGGAAAGTGGACATGGGGTGCAGGTGACAGGAGATCAATCATAGACTATGTGCTGGTAGATGAGAGAATGCTCAGGGATATTGAGACATGTAGCATTGATGAGGAAGGGCATGTGGATATTGGAAGTGACCATAATTGGATAGTTGTGAATCTTAGGTGTGTGAAGAAAGAGGAGAAACAAGGGGGTGTCAAATGGGTGTGGTGTGTTGGTAAGGATACTGACTGGGAGGCATACAGACAAAGACTACATGATGGGCTGAGGGGGTGGGAGGAATGGTGGGTGGAGAGTGAATCAGTTGATATTCAGGGGATGGCAGATGACATGAGGAGAGTAATATTTGAGGTTGCAAAGGAGGTAATAGGAAGAAAAAAAGTACCAGTAGAGAAGAAAGGGTATAGCATAGATGCAGAGATAAAGAGTGCAATTAAAAATAGGAAGGTTAAGAATGAAGCTTGGAGGTTTGCTAGGAAATACAGACAGCAGAATGGAATAGCTTAGGCTGAGGAGGAGTACAAGGAGGCAAGAAGGATCATACAATAGATGAAGACACAGAGAAGGATAAAAAGGAATGATGAGATGACAAAAAGGGTTCTGTCAAGTGGAGGTGATTCATTTGCAGTTTTTTGGAAACAGGTGTTGAAAAGGAAGAGGGTAGGAATTGACAAGCTTAAACATAAAGGCAAAGTAGTAGAGGAGGCTAAGGATATAGGAGTGGCATTGCAGGAACACTGGGATGAAATAATGACCCACAGTGGGGGGGGGGGGGGGGAGCCACCTAGTGGTAGAGTAAAAGCAGTACTTGACAGGTGGGAACAGGAACTATGCAAGAGAAATGAGAGAGTAGAGATTGAAATAGCAGTGGACAGGTTGATAGTAGGAAAATCCCTAGGGCCAGATGGGGCACTAAATGAGTATATAAAGAAAGGTCCAGAAAAATTATGGGAGAGTATGAAATTTCTGTTTAATTTGGTTATTGAAAGAAAGGAGGCCCCAAGAGAATGGAGGGAGCTGAAGATAGCATACATCCCAAAGAGAGGATCAGTGGATAGCCTAGATCACTGCAGCGGGATAACATTAGTCTCAAATATAGGAAAGAGTTTTGCACGTGTAATGTACATGAGACTAGGGAGAGTTGTGGAGAGGGAAGGTTTCTTAGGAGGGATTCAGAGTGGTTTCAAACCAGGCAGGAGGGTTGATGATCATGTGTTTACATTATCACAGGTGCTAGAGATAGCAAGGAAAAGGAAAAGAAAGGTGTAAATGGCCTTCCTTGATGTGCGAAAAGCTTACAACAGGGTTTGGAGAAATGCACTGTGGACTAAAATGGAAGGGCCAGGCTTTGGTGGTGGCTTTCTGGAAGTTTTAAAGGCTCTGTATGCAGATATAAATTGTAGTCTGAGTACAGGAGATGTGGAAACTCAGAGGGCAAGGTTAGACATCAGGCTAAAACAAGGTTGTCTGTCATCACCGATTTTGTTTGCCATATACATACTGAGAACTGAACTGTTAGAGAGTAATAAAGGAGTAACAGCAGGAGGAGAAAAGATACCAGGGTTGTTCTTCGCTGATGACATTGTGTTAATGGCAGATACAGGTATAGAGTTAAAGGAACTTTTGAGGATAGCAGGTGCCTTTGGAGAAAAGTGGAGATTAGAGTTTAGTGAGAAGAAAAGTCAGGTCATGGTCTTGGGGCAGAAGAGAAGACAGGAGGAGAAATGGATGGTAGGGAAGTTTAGGATACCAGAGGGTCAAGAGAAAGTCATTAGAACTGGAGAAGGGGGAAGAGTATGAATATTTAGGGGTGAACATTAAGGTCACAGGACAGGGAATGTTCAAGTACCATGCTGAGAAAATCAGACAGAAGGTGAATAGAGTGAAAGGTATGATAAAGGTCACAGCAGCGAAGAGCTTCAATAGATCATTCACAGGAAGGGTGCTGTGGGAGCGTATAGCCATACCTGGGATGTTATATGGGTTAGATGTGATAAGCATCAGTAAAAAGGATATTGAATGGATGGAGAAGGCACAAAGGGAGATGGGGAAATGGGTGCTTGGGGCACCACTGTGTGTTGCAACAGAGGCTGTGTTGGGAGAGTTGGGATGGTTACCAATAAGAGATAGAATAGCTAAGGCTAGGTTAGGCTATTGGGGATATTTGCAACAGGTGAATGAGAAAAGATGGTGTAGGAAGGTTTACATGGAGGCTGTTAGTGAAAAAACAAATTGGATTCAAGAAATAGACAAGTTAGCTGAGAAATGTGAGTTGAAAGGGCCAGATGAGATTGAAGTGGCCTGGAAACAGTATATAGGATAGGTGGTTCAAGAGAAACATGTGGAGCATTGGAAAAGAGGGTTGAGGAGAAGAGCACTGAAAGCATATAGAGCTGTAGACAAGCCAGTGAAGACTAAATGTTGGGATGGTAACAAGGGTTCTAGACTGTTTTTTTCAGGGCAGACCAGGAGTGATCAACCTGGATAAGAGGAAACAGAAGTGGACAAATGGGAGTGATGTGAAGTGTAGGGTGTGCGGGAGGATGTGGATGAGACCATTGAACATATGTTGACATGGTGTACAGGTTATAGAGCACTTAGAGACCAGCTGTTTGTACAATAGAGAACGAGAGATGGACAGTGCAAAAGCTAAGAGCAAGTAAGGGACATGGCAGAGAATGATAGGTTAGCATGGATACCAGGATTGAAGGGCGATTTTCGTGGAAGAAGAATTGGTTAAGAGTCAGTGAAAGGCTTCTTGGTGCAGTGCTGGGATAGTAGGAATAATATTTTAGGATTAGTCACTGAAGAGAGCAGAGGGCAAACTTAGAAGGGAAGGGAGAAGGTAGCCCTTATTAAGGCTCCCGCGACCCTACCAGGTGGCATCATCAGCAGGCGTGGTGGGTATGCCAAGTGCAAAGTTGCAACAGTGGGCTAGGGCTGAGTGTGTGGGGTTTTTTTTGTTTGTTTTGTTATAAAGGCCACCTGACTAGCTCCCAAGCTAGTCAGAACCGCGGCAGAGAAGCGGAGTGCCACAGAATATTATAGAGGGAAAAGAAATTTTAATCTTACAGTTGGCTCACAGCTTTTCGTTTGTTATAACAATGGATAGACTCGCATGTGCATGCCTATATCACACCTTAGCATAGAGCTAGAGCAGCCAACCTAGTGAACTTTTTTCTCTTTCTTTCTTGAAAAAAATATCGTGGGGAAATTGAATGTACACTAAACATGTATGATTTTTTGGGAGGGAGGTTTTTGGTCAACACAGAAACCCCTGAGTAGGCTTCTGAACTTCGGCCAATTTGTCCATACTCTTTATAGGCAAATCGGGTTACATGATGGGTATAGGGCATCCCTCTACTATTTGATTACAACCCGTTTGTTTCTGTCTGTAAATTTTTATATATTCAGTCATACAATACTGATTAACAGACTGCAGATATAAACGTTATATGACATTTGACCTTGAGTAGCATCGTTTTGATTTATTATAATGGTTTTCAGGACTTTCCCTGAAAATAAGCCTAAAATGTTAAGTTTTTAGGAATTTTGGCATTAATGAGTATACTGACCTCTCAATTACCATTGCCATATGCCTTGCACATAGCAGCTGGAACTGCTCCTGATCGATAAGTTTTTCGATCTAATCAATCTTTGTCTTATAGACAAAAGTCGATTGGTATGACAGCACCACCTATTGAGTGGTTGAGGAACTACTCAATGAACATGCTCACACATTGCCTGCTCCTTAATCATTCCTTCTCGAGAGGAGTCAGTGAACATCAGTAGATTGGGGTGAGAGAGTGTGGAGGTCAGTTGGGCTTCACAGGTAATTGAGAGGGAAGTGTTCTCATTCATACTGAAATTACTAAAAATTTCCTGTATTATTTATGTAACATTACCTCTCAATTACCATTGCCTCTGTACAAAAGTTTTGGTGTGAGAGTAAGGCTACAAGTGAGAATACTGTCCAAATATAACATCTATGGTCTTGTGTGACCTAATCAGTCTTTGTGTGGAGGCAACATCTGCTGTAGAATCCCCGGAGTCAGTGTACATAAGGCCATCTGCAGCAGGACCCTGAGCAATTAGGCAGGATCCCCCTATGACCTGCTGTCAAACCAGGCAGGCTTACCAGTGGTACACCAAGACTGGAACTGGCTTCCAGCTTCAGGAACCATATTCAATTCTGATAGTCAAGCTCCCGGTGTTATAAATATGGGTATGCCTGGGTGTTTTGATTTTAGAAGTCACTGCACTCATTGACTGTGTACCAGGTCACAGAGTTAGCCTGCTTTGTTGGGGTGACTCTCAGGCAGTTTGTAAAACAGTGTTGACATACATTTTTATGATTCATTTCATTTTACTGTCTGTACACATTTGGGAGGTGATCTCGAAAGATCAGAGACATATCTCACTCAATGTACTGGGATGTGTGGCTAATTGAAAAACTCTGGAACAATGGTGATATTTCTCTGTCTCTCTCTAAAGCAGATATTTTCCTAAGGGAAGGGAGAAAGAATTTCGAAGATCTGACAGAAGCTTTGTGACTCCAAGCCAGTGGAACTGTGAGCTTTTGTTTTTACAAGTGGAGTGTGGACAGTGTCTTTGAGTGGAATGGTATATTTGGTGTTAATTATACCACACCGGACCCAAACTGCACCTCTTTGGGATTTGATCAGCACCTCACCTTTTAGTACTTCATTGGAACCAAACCATACCTCTGTGGGATTTGTACCAGATCATTTGGCACCTGTCATAAGACCTGGAACTGTGGACAGTACCTGTAATATCACCAGGGACTAGGATGCACTTAAAACTGTTGAATTATTGAAATACCAGTGGAGATAAGTTTACCTACTTTGTACTTACCTTGCTTGTTAATGTATTATTATTGTTAAAATTATATCATTGTAGTCATTTTTTGTTGAGTCCTGCTAATATTCAGAAGGTGGACATCGTAACACTGGGCATAGGCAGAAGCTGTTTCCCTCTCAGACAAAATGGCAATAACACTGGGGTATGGTCAAGTAAGTTCAATGGCAATAATGTTCTGGTCATTTGCAAGATAAAACCTGTTAAGAACCATGGATTCAATGGACTTACAGCACAGCTTTGTATGCGCTAGAACAGCAGACAGAGGCTGCCCAGAGAGAAGCTGGTAAAAGGGCCACACTAAAAGGCCAGAACCTAAGTGAAGGAGCATTCCAGGTGAGCAAAGCATTAAATGCCTTCCTCTAAAATGAGCATATCCTTAAGGTAGTACTCAGCAAAGGTGATCGGAGACCTCCATTGACATGCCCTCAGAATGTGAACTACTGTGACATTCCAAAAGGCAGACTAGTGGGTATTGAAGGCTCATACCTCATGAGCTCTAGTAGTAAGTGTCTTGAGAACTGCTGGGTGGTTCTGCACTGTCCTCTAGGCATGGTCTGTTTAATCCACAATGAAATAATTCTGTCAATTGCATGTTCTCATGTAGACTAGTCAATGTGGAGGAACAAAAGTGTTCTCTTTCCACAAAACCCCTCAATGCACTGGAGATACTAGTCTAGGGCATTCAAAGGGCACAAAGTTCTTTCCTGTAGGGGAAGAGATATATCCATAGCACGAAAGGATCCATCCATTAAAGGAGTGGTCAGGTAACCATTGGATTTGGTCATGCACTAAGGCATGGATCTCACTTCATCTAGCCCCAGACGCCAGTGTTTATGAGAAAAAAGTTGTCCACATCCAAAGCTTGAGGTCCACCTTACAAGGATCCTCAAGGTGATCAAATAGTATGAGACCATTACTTGTCAATATAGTTGTCCAAAAACCAGTCCAAGTCATAAAACGTCCAAACATTCACAAGCTATCAACATGAATATTACCATATATGTATATAGCAAGAGTTGAATATTCATTAAGCAACACATTGTCAACCAACATCAAAACGCAACAAGACATCACAGTGACAACAAAATTCAACATCGGTCATTGTGATATACATGGGACGGTACGCAACAAAAAACCGAAGACTTCTTGTTTTGCCGATAGGTGCCATATGTTTATTGAACCCATGGAATCATTTGCCAATATACAGCCAAGCCATCCAGGTTCCTTCCTAGATTTACAATTCGCTGATACTTACTGGTTGCATGAATGCATGGATACATACACTGAAAATAAGTACCATAACTATTATTAACATGATGTATCACAACTGTATCAAACGTTTAACACACTTATATGTATAGTCTTAACTATAATTTTACAATGTATCATATACCAAAAATATTATACCTTTTAACCATATCAATTTACCTTTTTTATTTTAAACCTTTAACCTTGCCAACTTTCCATTCTATTATTTCCATCGTTTACATACCAATTTTCATGCACACGCTTATACAAGCGCTTTTAAAGCTTTTCAAACTTTCAAGCACTTTTCAACTACTTTACTTTTACAAACATGCAAGATTTGATATTTGCATACGAATCGCAAGTAATGCCTGCCGATGTAAACGCCATCTATTGAGAAATCCATGAATTAACGCATGGAAACCACACCCTAGATTAGGCTGTCTACCTTCACGTCTTTTCGATACGCGACCTGTGCTCATTTTTATTAGCAATTTCCTCCCTCTCGCTTCGCATCTTATCCTCATTCTTACTATCAACTTACTTTCTCTGTTTGCTTTTACTAACAAACATTTTCTTTTCTCCTTATTGATAAACACATTTACCAATCATGCAAATATATAATATTCTAACGACATAATTACCATTTCTCGCGTACAATGTATATACTGCACACTTTTTGAACCACATAATGCATTTTATACTTATACTAAGCATTTCAACTTAATATATATATATATATATATATATATATATATATATATATATATATATATATATATACATTTCTACTCTGTTTATAATCCGCTTTATACTTGATAATATATTTCTTACATGAACTTCATGCACTGTATATATATCCACCTGTTCAGCAATTGCGGATACATGCCTGCACAGCATATATGAATGCATTTTACATGACATTAAAATTATTCATTACTATAAAGCGCAAGTCTTAACATTATTATTTGTCTATACCAATTTAGCTCTTTCATTAAACTTATCAATTAAATTTGGCGTCCTAAGACTGTATATGATATTGCCCCATGTTTGGCCCAGATACCACCGGTAAGCCCTATTCCTTTGGGTTTGAAGTCGCTAAAATTACAGTGGACAAACTAAGTCTTGACTCTCAATAATTCACAAAACTGCTATCAATATGCACAACAAAGCTCACGGACTATCAAAATCGAAATAATATCCGACCATACTTACAATAAGCTTCGAAACCTTGAGTATATAGTTGACATGTGGACAGTAGAATAATGCCAAAGACCTAGCATTATAAAATGGGTAGGCTGCTTGCCCGGAGCCGGTCCCAAGAAATAAGCGTCTCAATTCTTCAAGATGTTATGGGGCAAGGACGAAACCGGCTTGCACCACTGCTTATATACCATGAAACCAACCCCAATCAACTCAAACTGGTAAAACAACATTCTTTCCATACAAAACCTGTCGGACCTTCCTGAGCTTATCATGATATGCAAATGACTTAACCTAAATAGGCTGGATTTCACATAGGACAATGCTATTGATGAATGGACGGAAGAACGGAATTGTACCAGACCGACCTCGATACAAACTGTGGCACCTAATGGGCTGACTGAAAGGACAATCGTGCAATCATACCAGAACAAACCACAAATTTAACAACTCGCTACAATATGTGCATGCTATAATATGGATGCGCGGATAAATTTATGACCTAACAATGAAATGACACTAAAGCCCTATGCTTAATCCAAAATCAGATCTACCTATATCTGACAGTCATGAAAAATAGAAGTCAACAACAGTTTTTAATGACGTCAGACTGAGAAACTGCTCTGAAATTCTGAGCAAACAAGAACCATACATTTTCAATTTGTTAGCCATCAAACAAGCAAGGTCAGAATCCAGAGATTCCAAGGTAGGCATACCAATCCTACATTGTATATATTATCAGCAACCATACTTAAAGGGTCTCCTGAGGTGACCATGGATTGATGTCCCACTCTACACACCAGCATGTGAAGACATTCTAGCAGATTAAATAAGTAATTATTCTCGAAGACCTGCTTTTAAATTCCTACCTGTGACCAATTCCAAGAAACCACAGGCATGGACAAGCTGTGTGATAATCATCAAACTTGAAGATTTAGCACCTGAGTGTTCTTGTGGAACCTATGTGTCCATGGTTTCATAAGCAATTTTGGCCATGGAGGGAATCTCAGTGGTGGCTTGCCCCTTAGCTTCAGCAGGTCGGTTGACTACTCTCTTTGAGTTCACCAGGGACGAACAGGATGAGGTTGTAGTCATAAGACCTTGTCTTCTGCAGGACCCTGGGGAGGATATGTGGGGGAAGAAAAGCATAAGCCCTTAGGTTGCTCCAGGCCATCACCAGAGCATCAACTGCTAGGGCCTGAGAATGCCCCCTACTAGCTGACCTTTTCAAAAGGGTTGATCAGCTAGGACATTGTGCAGGCTTGGTATATAATTAGGCATGTGTGTGTAGATGCCTACTATAGAGCACTGTAATAGTAGCCAGCCCACATCTGGGGCAGTCAGACTCTTGTACTTTGTGCCACTGGGCTTATTGAGGTATTCAATCACAGTCTTACTGTCACACATGATGAGCATGTGTTTGTGCTCCAATAGATGAAGGAAGTGGAGGAGGCATGTTGCTTCCAATTCCAACCAGTTTATGTGGAGAGCCTTGTCCTGTGTCAACCAAGTGAGAGTCGATGGATGAGAAGAAACCCATTAAAGCCTGCCATTGTCTGACCAATAGAAACTTGTGAGTCATGAATAGAGTTATGATCATCTGAAGATGGTTCCAGCTGTGTTTTGAGGGGTGATAGATGAAGGAGATCAGGTCAAACTGAGCCCCCAGGAATACAAAGATCTGCTCAGATTCTAGACCTGATTTAGGAAAGTTCACAATAAGGCCTAAATCAGGGCATAAATCCAGTATGGCATCCAGCTCAGCTGGATACACATAAATGTGGATGGCTCATTTGTGGCAATAGGCCACCACAACCAATGCTGTCCTAGTGAAGACCAAGTAAGATGTCACTTGTCTGCATGAAAGGGGGTTAAACTAATAAAAATTGCCCTTGAAGGCAAATTGCAGGAACTTGCAAGAACTCTCTGCAATTAGCACATGGAAAAATGCTTCCTCGAAATCGAGGGATGTTGTCAATTCCCATGGATGGAGGGCCCAGGACAACGTCCATGGAGAGGGAGGGGACCTCTGTGTAATGCTTATGGGTTCACAGGCCTATGCCCTGGCACCATCCTCTGTCCTCCTTGGGAACAAGAAAGAGGAGATTGTAGTCACTGGAAGATCCTGATCACGATCTACAACTGACTCTATGGCATTTTTGGCCAATAGCATCTAGACTGCCTCTAAGAGTGCAGAATGTTTGGATTTTTCATGGGAGGTGTTAACCTCTCTGGGTTCTGGAGCAAGGTAGGCCTGTAGTGGCCTAAAGGCAGGAGGTACCTGTGTCTTAGATTATCCATGATGAATGTATCATCTGTGATAGACTCCTACAAAGAGAGATAAGCAGAAAGGTATCTGCTGACTGGGTGCTCAGAGATGGGAGAGTCTGTGGAGCAAGGCAGCTCTGAGAGAAGTTCTGTGGTAGGCACAGTAGAGTCAGGACCCCTGAGAGTTCTTGCGGCATTTATTGGCCTTCTGAGGGGCAAGTGTGGCCTTGGAAGGCTGGCCTTTCCATCCAGAGGGCAATGAATATCCAAATTTTTTAGCCTTAGGTGTAACTGCAGCCAGAGACTGAAGTGACTTGGTCGAGTCACTCAGTGCTTTATCTCAGCAGAGGTACTCCAAATGGGTTCGATGCTGGTGCAGACAATTGACTGCTTTACCTATCTCACCTCCTAACAAAGTTGGCAAGAAGAGAGAGCCAGTGTGGGCAAGGCAGAAGATGAAGGTTGGGAGCTTCTGTTCCACTGGGAAAGCATCCCTGCACAACAAGCACAAGTTTACTTCTAGTGTACAGGCAAGGCAAAGTTGGTGATCATTTGCTCATGAGTAATCAAAGACATGTGCTATTTTCTAGGAGATGCGGCATGCACATGGTGTGGGGATACAAGAGACATGTTTAATGTTGGCTATTTAAAGGCTACTTTATAATGTATACCCCAAGAGAAGGGTACAATCGATTGCCTCTGAACAATGGATGGTACTGGCTACATATAAATACCCTAGCATGATCTTCAGGACTGAATGAACTGTCAGTGGTGTACAGTTGTCACTAGCCTTAAAGTTCATTTCCAGCTACAATTGAATTGGTACCTTTCTGCTAGTTTATATGATATATGTTTTTGTTTTTTAAAAAGAACAAAATTATGCATAAGGTATGTTGCTTCCACAATTTCTGAAAGATATTGTGTATATTTTTAATTTATAGCCTCTGCATATTATCATGATATAAAACCACTTTGTACTTGTTTAGTCCAGTCGATATCATGATGACCAACCTCAAATTGCAACAGTCATGTTTTGTTTATTTTGTGTTCAACATGACAGCCTCTAGCTTATATAAAAAGACAAGACAAACCAATGGGTGCAAAGTTTATATTTTGCACAAAGTAAAAATGGTTTCCATGGGAAGCAGGTGCTTTAAATTCTATTACACTAAGATATATGTTCAATGAATATGAATGATTAAAATACTTTTGCTTTTTATTTTCATAGTTTTTTTGTCAAAATCAAGCAGATATCAAGTGGCTATCCTTGACATGCTTGAGCATTTGGAGAAATTCAATATGGCTACCAAGATGGCAGCTGGTGCCCCCCAAAATCATAACTTTTTAACCAGTTGCCCTGGATATGAAAACAAAGTAAATTTTCATGGGATATCAATTTTTTATAACCTCTGCAGGCAAAGTGTGGGTAATATACTGTTTCTGGCTTGTTTCTCCATCTGTGTGCATGTCTGTGTGTCACTCTCTCAATCCATCTGCCCTACATCACGTGAACAAGATATCTGCTGAACCTTAGTTCATATGTACCTTATCGTTGTATTACTATTATTATTTGGGGTCATTTCTTGAGCTGATTAGATCTTGTGATCTTCACCGAATTTCTCAGGTCACAGTGTAAAACGTTGTCTTGCTCTTGAACATAATATCACCTGAGACATCAACACATTTAACACTTTGCTGACACAGGAAAGGTCACACAACATACACCGGTTGGCATGGGGGCAATACATTTATTGATTGTTTAATTCTGCCACTTAGTAAAGCACAAACACATACCCATTATGTGCGACAACAGGACAGGTAGTGCTTACCTCAAAAAAAAAAAAACAAAACAAAAACAAAAAAAAAAAACAGAGAAGCACACAGTCTGAAGGACTGAGCACTCATGTGGGGCATATACTACTTTTGCACTCTGCAAAAGGTGTCCGTGCATATGCAAGAGATGTGCTGGAACTTCAGAATGTCTTGGCCAGTCAACTTCCTCAAAAGAATCAGCCAGAAAGAAAGGAAACAAAAGGGAAGAAAGAGAGGGGGGAGGCAAAAGAAAACACTGGAAGATAACATGGGAAAATGGACTGGCTTGAGAGTCACCAAGTGTTTAAGAGATGAGACAGACAACAATCTTCATGAAGGACCCCTTGTAAAAATATATAAATGACTGTGATATGGGATATATATATATATATATAGTAACAACAGAACATATGTATTGGTGTTTTGAAAATTTAATATGTTGTCCTAAAACCGCCAACATGTGAGGCACAAAATAAACGTTGAAACTGCAAATCAAGTCAAAGATAAAAAAATATCAACGCTGCAAAGAATCATTGACTGTGCATTTAATGTGGAAATATATTTTTCTGTTACATCATCCTTTTGTAGCAGGCCGCTTAGGAGAAAAACACCCTATGTTATTCGGGGCAAATAGTTTGACTGCTCTAAATTCTAAAATCATAGATGATCTCTTTCATGATATATCAAAAATATTTACCATCAATCGACTAACAATAGAAAAGTGGTATCTCACAGTTTGACAAAAATAGACCAAGTAGTGCAATATAGCACATTGAAAAGTGATTACCTTATTGTCACTAATTCAAACTGAATCTGGGGCAAATAGTTTAATTACTCTAAATTCTAAAAGCATGGATGATCTTTATTATAATTGATATATCAAAATTATTTACCATCAATGTACTAACAATAGAAAAGTGATATATTACATTTTGACATAAATAGACCAAGTAGTGCAATATAGCACGTTGAAAAGTGATTACCTTATTGTCACTAATTCAAATTTATTCTGGGCAAATAGTTTAGCTACTCTTAATTCTAAAACCATAGATTATTTATCATAATTGACATATCAAAAATATTTACAATCAATCGACTAACAACAGAAAAGTGATATCTCACAGTTTGACAAAAATAGACCAAGTTGTGCAATATAGCACGTTGATAAGTGATTACCTTATTGCTAGTAATTCCAGTTTATTCTGGGCAAATAGTTTAACTACTCCTAGTTATAAAATCGTTAATGATCTTCATTATAATTGATGTATCATTAATATTTACTATAAATTGACTAGCAACAGAAAAGTGGTATCTCACAGTTTGACAGAAACGGACCAAGTACGTAGTGCAATATTGCACATTGATTTTGAATCCCCAATGTTATACAAAAACAGTTAGGGAAAATGTGATTACATTATTGTCAGTAATGCAAATTTGACGGTTACGATTAACCAAGTTACGAATGATAAATATACAAATACAACCCAAACAACAGGGGATATAAATGGAGATAAAATAAGAGAGGTGATACATACAGCATGAAAATATGATTTAGATTCGCCAAAAAACACGATGCATAGCATACCATCCTGTTTGGGGTAGTGAATATATTTCCAACCATGCATTCATCCACCAAGGGCAATCCATTGCTCTTTTATTGACATAACTTAGCCACTTGCATTTCCAGTGTATCTCATGATATGCCGAACATATACGATACCTTTTGATGGGAGTTTCTCATACATTTCATCCCTAATGTACAGTCTGGGTTTTGGCATATTTGATGTGACATTTCGGAAACGTTTGCACACGCTGGACAATTGGTGCAATGTTGGGGCACTTCCTTCCCGGTACCCCTATCAGGGCCGCAATAGAGATGAGTAAGGCTCTGTCGGCTTGCAAGTTTTAATACCCAGGTACCGGTCAGAGTCCGTATCAAAATACCCGGGTACCCGCGGGTATTACCCGCCACATTGGATTGCATAGTCTATTCTATTAGGGCCACACATTAGCTGCAGTATATTTACCAACAAACCAAATCCACGCAAACATTAATCAAAAGCAACCAAGTCACACCACATTCAAAAGAACGAGACCACAGCGGGCACTTCAATCAAACAAAAAAGCATTTTATTATAGTATCAGGGAGGTGTATACAGATACAAGTACTTCCCTGAATGTATCGACCCTGAGTGCACGAGTGTCACTTTGTAATCCAGTTTACTTTTTATTAGGGTTTCTGTTATAATGGAAGAATATGAGGACATCCACCATTTCAGGGGACAAAAAAAACCCGCTGCTTGGTTTTAAATAATTTTCGGCATCTGAAAACAATCTTTCACATGGCACGCTGGTGGCGGGAACTTCAAGATATATTCTTGCCATATTTGACAAGCTTTTGTATGCAATGATATTCTAAAGCCGAAAAGAGAGAGCTTCACTTTGGAATTTTAAAAGTTCCAGACTTTTGTGACGCATTACACGTGAAGGGCTATTACTTATTTATATATCTATCTAAAATATATATTATGTATCTGATACATATATAAATATATGTACATACATACGTATATATATATATATATATATATATATATATATATATATATATATATATATATATATATATATATATATATATATATATATATATATATATATATTACCCGTTGATTCCACGGGTAATAGCTCTCGATTTGAGTACCCACGTTTTTTCGTGGGAACCCAGGTACCGGGATACTCGACAGAGCTCTACTGTTGAGCCAGTCTCAAGCCTAGATGCGAGACTCTTAACCCGTATGAAGCCACTACATTTAACGTTCATTTACATTTAGGGGTCCAGTGTCCACCTACCCAAATAATTACATTTAGTGGCGTGTTTACAGTTAGGGGCTGAAGCACCCTTTTTTCGTCAAATTTGCGTTTTCATTTAGGGGTACTGTTTACAGTTAGCAGTCTGACACCTAACCCTAAATGTAAATTTACATTTAGGGGCGTGTTTACATTTAGGGGTCTAACAGCTTTATACCTTCTTATCTTAGGTATTGCAGATATGATCATTAATGACGGAATAATATCGTTGATGGCAAAATGGACTTCTAGCGTTGTTTGCATTGCAGATATGATTTTGTCTTTTACCTCGCATGCATTTTCTATATTTCTTTTAACCTTCCTTTCATATATATGCCCATTTCGACCCTTTTAATTTTTAGAAGTAGAATGATTAAGGAGTATGTGATACCAGTATCAATGGTAGGCTTCTTGTGTGTCATTACCATGGGAGTGCTACCCATCAGCAAAATTTCTAACAAAAAATGGATCATTCATATGCCTTTCCCCTTTACTTTATGCCAACAGACATTGTTTTTTTGGGGGGGAACGAAATCTGTATTTATTTCTTTTTGTGATTTTTACTCTCCTTATTATTTTTTCCCACGCCATAATATTAAAAAAATCACAGTTATCAGGAAAAAGGTTTGAAAACATTGGTACAAAAAAAGCTCTTTTTGCTAAAGTCGTGATGATAATTTTATTGTCATTTGCTAGCTGTGCCTGTACCGTATATATGATACAATTGGGCATATCTGATAGAGAAAAGTCTCTTTATTCTGACATTACTTTGATATTCACTGTTTCTGTTTGTGCATTGACAAATCCCCTGAATCACATAATCGAATCGCGAGATGTGGCAAATCTCCTGAGAAAAATCTGGATTCAGCTGGGGTTATTACTAATCGAAAACAACACATCCTTAGCCAAACTCTTAATCCAAAGTTCCTCTTGATAGTTACACACAAAATAGTGTTACCTCAACCATGTACATCGAAATATATAACATTTCCTGATATCCATTTACTATGTACTGCGTCATCTCTGGATTGGTTCGAATTAGAAAAAAATAAAATAAAATAATAATAACTACATCATCCACATGCATAGTGCTTAATTTCATATGTGAATTGCATATTTTTTGCCCTATATCTCCTTCACCATCAATGCATCAGTAACTCTTCCACCTCTGGAAGCGACTGTCGCCAAATAGTCTGTAGATCGCGGGAAGTGACTGTTGTCGAATTCCAAGTTGGCTGCAAAATAATGAAACATTTGACCTGTAAAAAGACAGTGTGAACTTTCACTCTGAAGCTGAACTGAGTAAATTACATAATACACGTAAGTTTTCGTAATAGGAATTAAAATGAATTTGTTTTTAAACAGCTTTGGATGTGAATATGAGGTTTGTATAAGAGCAAAGGGTTTGTAACCTGCAGCTGTCCTGCATAAACTGACACGGTTGGTAAAGTCCTATGTAGCATAAACAAAAACAAGTTTACATAAGCTTGTTTATCTTAATTTTTTGTTTTTAAATATATGTGATTGATTCAAAGGAACACAAATATATAAATGTTTAGTTGGAATAAATGGCATCATGGGGTTAATATCTTGCTTTAGGTGTTTCAGGTCTTTAATTATAAAATACTTGCAAAATGGTGTGACCTTTGACTTTAAAAATGGCTTGTGACCATGGTACTGACCTTGCATAATGAACATGATGTATTTTGCTATTGCTGACATGTTGAAATGAATACCATGAGAAGTTTTTAGTAACATGCTAACAACGACGCATGACAATGTAACTTTTTGTATAGTTACGTTCCACTGCTCCTGCTTCAAGTCCATGTTTCATAGTGTCATTTCGCATGTAAATGCAGGTAATGACATATATTAAACAGGAGTCATATTTTTGGCATGCAAATATATGTGACCCCATATGGACACAGTAAGCGCATATATGGGCTTTTTGACGCAAACGGCCGATTGAAGGCGTTGTTGGTCATAACTTTGATGACGTCACAGGTGTAATACGTTTGAGTGTTCATGCTGCTTTCAACATGCCTGGCTCAGGGACAGATAGTTTCAGCATAGAGAACAGCTCGGATTTTCACAGCTACAATAACTTGTATGGGGATCAGAACGATACAAGGAATTCAGAAGGACAATTTTACCAGGGGGGCCTCGTTGAATGACAGCATGAGCCGGCAGGACGAGGAGACGTGAGGCCTGATGACACTGGAGCCGTTGGCGGTATGCTGTGGCTCTGGTCCACACTTGGGATTGGGGAACCCAGTCAAAACATACCCAAGTGAAAACGTACCAAGGTCAAAACATACTCCGGTCAAAATGTAGCAAGGTACGTTTTGATCCATCAAAATATACCCATATCAAAATGTATCCAACTCCAAACGTATCCAGGTCAAACCGTCCCCATCGTTTTCCACGACTGAGTACAGGGTTTCTCATCATATTCTCGGCCTTTGTTGCTCATTTCGTTGCTGTGAGTATAATGATCCCAGTGTAATTGGATGTACGTACTGGATGCAATCGACAAAAAATTTGGTTTGTCTGTAAGAGGATGTATTGTGCATTATTCATGCTACTGCTGATAAATGGAAACACACATTTGGTGTCATATGTGTAAGATCCGCTATCATTATTACTACCTGTCAACTAACTATAATTCAACTTAAGTGCAATAAAAGCTGCAGACAATTCAAGATGTAACGGTACACAATGAAGAGAAGCAGAAGTCAGTGAGATAAAAAACACATAAGATCAAAATGACGGTCACAGTCATTGTAGTTAGAAGGAGTATGGGTAGAAAATTCATAAATAATACTATGAAATAAGAATTGTTACAAAATTGAACAAAACTAGGCTAATTATGGATTACAAATGTGGCAATCAATAATTTTGCTGATCATTTAAATAAGCTATGAGGAAAAACCAGAGTAGGAATGGGTGTTTATTTCATCTGTAATTGTCTGAGGTGTATTGTTCAGAACATTGGGAAAATAGTAGGCTTACTGTATACGTTTTTAGTAAGATTATAAGATGGAATACGAATAGGGGGTATATTTCGATTTCTAGATGCATAGGGGTGAGTGGCAAGTATTCCAGGATGAAAACATTTGGCTAAAATATCCAGGAATATCATTTTTAGAATGTCGATAATAAAATTTAAGAAACCTGGTATGCATAATATCAGATAACAGAGGGTTATTTTGTTGCTTAAAAAGTGTTTCAGTGTGGGCATTGTAAGTGGTGTAATATATTGTGCGTACGGCTCTGTTCTGAAGTTTGGTTATACTGTCACAGTTAACCCCAGGCAAGAATTGAATACTGAAGATGTGGGAAAAGAAGATAATTGTATATTTGAAGAGTGCTTTAGTAGGCAAGAAGTTGCGAACTTTTTCAAAAAAGTCCAACAATTCTAGAAAGTTTATTTGAAATTTTATTGATATGAGGTTTCCAACTCTTAAGGTTCATTGATACGTAGTCTTAAAAATCAAACTGGTTTTGTCTTTCAATGGCAGTATTGGCTATTTTTAAGGTGAAGTTGAACAGTTTGTTGCTGAGGTAAAGGAATAATCATGTATTTAGTTTGGAGATGTTCAACGATAATTTGTTAGCAATCACCCATGTGTACACTTTGTCTAATTCAAGATTAATTTTGCCAGATATACAACCTTTGCTTGAACATGGATCTTGATCAAACAGGCATAAAATTCTCAGTAGAGAAGTATCGTCAGCATCCACAATAGAAAAATATTTGGAAGAAGCTATTTGCATATCATTTACATATATAATAAAGAGAAGGGGGGGGCGAGAATAGAGCCTTGTGGTGCACCACAAGTAACTGGAAGCAATATTAAATACTCAACATTTAAACTTACATATTGTTATCTATTTAGAAAAAAACTTCAAACCAAAGTAGGGCAGTACCTGTAATACCGTAATAGTTTAATTTCCTCAACAGGATATTGTGATCGAGAGTGTCAAACGCATTTGGCAGATCAAGAAAAAAATCAACATCAATAAATTCATAAGCAAGAGTCTCAGTGGAATGTAGCTTCCTAAACGTATGGTGGTTTTGTGAAGTGAATTACGTAAAGTGAAGTAAAGATAAAGTTGGTTATAGACAGTTTTCTCAAACATTTTTGCGAAAGCTGGCAGAAAAGAAATCGGCCTATAGTGATCGAGAATGTGGTTATCATCTTTAAATATAGGTATAACTTTGGTAATTTTGATTTTGTCTGGGAAAACTCCCGTATTTAGAGACTGATTTATAATAAAAGTCAATGGAGGCGCTATTCATAATTGGAAGTAAATTGAGACCTGCCATGAATCTATATAAGCATTCGCATGTACAATACACCCATAGAGTACTGTGTACAGCTGTTGACACGGTCTTGAACTTGGCATTGAAAGGGTAAATTCATATCAAAGTATCACTCAATGCACGTGTATATGTGGAGGACATAGTTTCTCTTAGGATTGTCTTTAATATCATAACACAAATGCAGGTCTCAGTGACAACTCGATATATATTTGATTCTAAGCAATACTTTCTTTTTGTAACCTGATGCAAGAAATCTTAAAAAAGTTCATACTATAATTGCAATCAACTTATTTTCGTTCAACAATGTAAAGAAAGTAAGATATATGTCATCTTTCCATTGTGTCCTATCTTTTATGAAGAAGTCGCACATCGTGCTCAAGGGCTTTCGATTGGCTGCAACAGTGCGCTACTTTTTTGGATGATACAACCTTTGGAATGATCCTAATCACAGCAAAATATAGACCTAAAGGTCCATGTTGCCTGCCCTGGTCCCCTTTGACAAAATAGGTCTGAAAAACATAACTCACATTCATACTTACTTTTCAACCCCAAAATGCGAGCAAATTTTAAGCAAACAAAAGACAGAGGTTCCAGAATTACTGATACATCAGTATTCATCGGTTAATACCAAAGTAAAGATATATATTTCATTCCTGACCTGATACAGGTAGTCACCCTTAAACCGTAACTGGCTGTTTTAGCCTGGTAGTCGCAACCTTTGAAATATTCTTCTCTGACTACAGCCTTTAATGTTTTCAAAAACGTATGAGCCTAACTGCTTGAAACTAAAAAAAACTTTCACTGCCGCCAAGATATACAAGACATGGTTAGCCTGTCACATTTTAGATTCCCTGACTTGTTAGTCAGCTAAGTTGAAGGGGAAGGTAAGCTTACATCGTTTTTGTGAAATGTATGAATCTGAAACATTAAAAAGACGATAAACCTCCATTATATTCAGTGAAATAACGTGGCTGGCAGCACAACAAAGCAAATCTAGCATTTATCAAATAGTTCAGAAAAAAACGTTTACCCATATTCATAGTTCAGAAAAAAAACGTTTAACCATATTCTTGAATTAAAACCAAACAATGATAGCAAAAAGAAATACAAAATAGACAGACATTCGAGTATAACCGAAATATACAACAGTTTTGTCACAGTTCAGAATTTGTTGTGCTTCTTTAGCTTGGTCAAAGATGTTTGCGGTATGTTGCATCATAGATGTAGCTGCTGCAAAGACCTCTTTTTTAAAAAATCCCTTCCTAACATTGTGGATCCAAAAAATGTTACCCTCTAATTCTGATTTTATCATTGCTAAATACTGCAGATATGGATCACGGTTCATGGCAAACTATGATGTATCCAGTATTCCTCTGTCTTAACTTTAATAAGCATTTTTTGCATTCCACAAATTACACTTATTCTCTTTTGTGGCAGATGTTGATTTTATTATCTGCACTCTTTTGTATACAACTTTGCCCACTCTTCAATCTATGAAGAATGGCATAGAATATGCATGCTCTCATCAGACAAACCTGGTAGCTTATCATATGTTTATCTTCACACATGAGCCCCCTAGTGGCAAATAGTCTGGCAACTCTTCAGTGCTTGAGGCAGGAAAACCATAAAAATATTCACTCTGGTAACAAACAATACGTTTGCACATGTGAAATGTGTGACAATTTACATCAAAATTAACTTGTCACTAAAGAGGCGATACGTGACTGATAACTGGTACATTTATCCATATCAAGGTAAGAAAAAAGCTCATAGAAAATACTCACATGCACCTGCAACACAAGAGAGTACTGAACAGTTAAGTATCTTATGGCGTAGGAGTGCCTGGAAATGAGGAAGGTACCCTTTATAATCTTAAAACTCCATTTTATTGTATATAACATAATTGTACAACATACATCCATCAACCCAGTATGCATGATCAAATGCACACAAAGGTAATTTGATTTTCTGTTGAACTTAGCATCTGGGTCTTTGTTTTCATGGGTTATTTCACTGTTTTTTGTGAGAAGTACAGATTAATATACCTGTTTGGCAGCCTGTACAGTTAGATGCTAGCATAAGCACACGGTGGATTTGTAAGTACACAAGGTAAATTGCTTGAACAAAGAAGCTGCTTCAGGTTTTCAGATTTCGGTCAAAAATGAATAGGCCACACATATATATCTGTTCCCGTTAGATGTATTTATAAACGCTTCACACAGAAATGGTTGAGAGGGGCATTATGCTATTCTACAACAATACAATGGAAGTCCATGTGAGCATAAGCAGTTTTTTTAAGTCGCTTTTTAAATGATTTGTAAAGGTGGGAATAGAAGTATGTCATTGCTGTTGTAGATTTCCGGGACACACTGTAAAGTGGAGGTATTTCTGCATTTTGCGTATGATGAATATACCATCTTCAATGGAACAATCAGTATTTTTTTAGATAAGTTATTTTCTTCAAACTTGTTTTAAGATTATTGCCAGGGAGGTTAATTTTGATCAATGGCAACTATGGAACTTCTAAGTGCATCTTATCTGCAATATCAAAATATGAATTATGAACATTTTTATCTGTCACTAGTACGGTTCATTTACTTTATCTCATAAAACGTCCAATTGGAATTCTCTATCATCCTGATGTTAACAACGTACGTACAGTTTGGACTAAGTTTCAATCTTATGTACCTAACAGATGGTTGCTTGAGTTTCATTTTGCATACTTGTGTACCGCATATTGGCAAGTTGGTGTCGAAATAACTGACGACAGTAAGCACGTTTACATTCACGAATTGGCCAAGAGACAAAAATGTTTGTCGTTTGAAAACGTCACTATAATGTCAATAGATAATAATCTGAAAATAATTCTACATAAGCTCGCATTTCGAACAGAGACATTTGATATGTTTCTCTTTTCCCAAACTGTGGGCAAGGTAATTGAATTTAAATGTATTGGAATAATATGGCGGTCCAAAGTATCATTTTGCCTTCATAAGATTCCGAACATCTTGATATTTCGTTTGAAGTTTCTGTGGAAATGTCTTAGTGCATGTAAAATACATGCATCATTTGTTAGTAGGCCGAGACCAAAAATGTGTTTCCAACATTATATGTCTTTGTTCCATGTATCTGGCGATGCCGATTACGCTTACTTTTATTCATGCCTATCACCTGACTGTCATGGAGCCGAGTTACTATCTTCACTGTATTCGGCGGGTATCAAATACTGGAGATACAATCATACAATGTTATCAGGGTAATACGGCTGGATTTATGCCAAACTTCATATGTCCTCAGCTGTCACTATCAGATTCACGACTCTAGTCACACCAGTACATAAGAAGATTCAACTCAAATTTCGCCAATTTGAATTTCCGTTCATATTTAAGAGTAGATATATTAATGTAACTGTGCGAGGTACATGGCTGCAAGATGCCAGGATGCCTTTAGTTTTATGTTTCAATCATTGTTGGAAACCCGTCACTTCTGCTGCAAACTATATATTCATCCAGGTAAAAGTACGAGGGTGGATCCAGCTCCTTATGAAAGGACAAATTTCGCTGTTCTACTATTTCATCTCTTCACCAATTTATTACAAGTGCCAAATATTGAATACAGGCAATGGCTTACTACAAATAAATAGATTGCATGACCCATCAAATTCAATTCACTTGGGGATGCAATTTGTTTCACAGTATTAATGATCAACCGCATAGGTTTTACATATGAAATGCTTTTTAGATCGCATTTGTTTGCCAATCTACTGCTAACCCAACATGTACGTGAAGGGGTTTTACACATAAAATTTAACTATAAATTGCACATTAACAGGGGTAAAACCAGCTATGTAAATAAGGTGCTCATGTGCAATGGTCATATAATCAATATTGTAACCTGCTGTTTTTCCCTCCAAGGAAACAGCAAAATAGATATAGTGTATTCAAGCATTCTTGTAATATTTACGTCATTTTCGTTACGGTATCATCGCAACTTTAGGGTACACAATATTACATTGCTTGAAATTTCAATTTTACCCTCAATTAAACAAGAGTTGCATTTTAGAATCCAGGCTATGAATATACTGACCTCCACTGGCGTATCATTCAAGATACAGATCATTGATATATTATGGCAAGGACCCATAAATGAGTATTATCATAACTGTCCTTATGGTGGTCTTGCACTGCTAGATGGTCAAGTGTTTCAACGGACATACTGCTCAAGCTCTCTCTTAAAAATGTCCTTCCTTGGCCTTCTCTATCCCAAGCTATGTTGCCAATATTCACGTCAAACAAGCTATTATTACTTCTCTACATATACTCCTCAGAATACAGCTTATTAGTGAGAGTGACATATCATGTTATTCACTGTTTCGCCATCGATCATACACTAGGAACACATAATACATTCAAGTATGAGAAAGATACATATTTGGTTAAGGGTAGTATAAGGAAACGGGATAGAATAATTATATCACTATTACGACCAATGTGCTACTATATGTTTCAAAGCCCCTGTATTGACCACTATATACATATTAATATCCCTGACATGATAACGCATTTTTCTTTGAAGTTAGTCTCAGATCAACTAATGTTTCACGATACAGTGTGGATGGAATTAATCAAAAATAAGGTACTCATACCTTATACTAGAATAGAGATAATTGGAAGTGGTGGAAATAAACTAGCGGATTCGAGAACGTACTGCATTCTGAACAAAGTGTATATTGCAGTTATTATAGAGCCTGAACATTGTGCTTTCCGAAAAGTTACATCCGAATATTTATTTCTACACCAAGACCCTAAACCATGCAAAACTGAAATGTATATAATACCACCTCGCACCAAATTACTTCATTTACTTTATAGAAATACAGACAACATCCAGAGTAAATCCTATTTGGGGCATATATATTAGCATAAGTTCGAAATGCCGTCAGATTGATACTTTAGGGATATCAATCTGTTCTTATGATAAAAATGGTATACCTCCAACCACATTGCTTGTAAACAAGTTGACTATGCACCCATGTAAAATATCTTGGACTCTAAAAATTGTTTCTCGTAAGCATTACCGTTGGAGATGCTTCAAGGACAATCACCCTGTGGTTCGAGATTTAATGATATGTATCATTCGGATATGTCCATCATGTCTTTCATGTCCAATTGTGCTGAATAAAACCAACAGCTTTTTGCCTTTAATTAACGATATTGTATTTTTGTATAGAAAGAACAAACTTGGGTTATTGATACCCCGTGGCCATTTAATAAAAGACGGACAAAATTATCATACCATTAAGTATGATGGCACCATTTACACGCTTCCGAAAGTGGCAAACAAACTAATAGTCCACTGGGAAGAAGCAAGATGCGTATGTCGTAAAGAGGCAGGCAGCCTCATTACAATTCATAACCAATGGCAGCTGGGCATATTTAAGTATGGCCTTGCTTTCACAAATGCAACCTGGGCTAGAATTACGGCGCTTTTGATGGAAATAATTTTTATTGGCCTCAAGTCTGTAAACGTATGTTGGCTCTTCCGTATTTTTATTATACATCTTTTGTATATAGTCAAATTGAAAAAAACACAAAAAACATTTTAATGGTGTTATCTCAAAATTTGTTTATACATTCACTAAAAATGTAATAGATGAACATAAAGCTTTGAACTTTGTTTTTGCTTGCTTGACTATGTAATACAAAACATGTTCTTTGTGAACCATACCTCTGTTTTTTACTGTCACCCGTTAGCAAAGTTAAAGCTGTTTGTTCACAGTTTACATCTTTTCGCTCGAAATATAATTTACCGTCATTCCAAGGTGATAAAACTGCACTTTGGGAAAGTTCAATGTATACCATAAAACAAAATGGTACAGTTTTTGCAATTATGTTTTCTCTGTTGATTAAGTAAATATCTAAAAGATCTATACTATTTCTCTGCAACTGCTTAGAAATCACAAGGGCTCCTTCAAATAGACTATGGTACAATTTGCTTTAATGACTGTGTTCTTTTTCAGCCATGGATAATGTATGTTTCAGCTAATTTAAAAATAAATCATTTTTGATTGCTCTATTTACCTGACACTGGCTGGGTTATTTGAAGGAAAAATCACACCTGGTGGGCAGTTTTAAGATAGTTTTAGTTTGGTGTTGAGGCTGTTATCAAGGAAAATATTGACCAATTACAGTCCATGTCAGCAGCGTTGACATACTAATAGCGGTTGTACAAGCATTCATTTACGACCATACTCATACTTCTTTGGTTTGGGTTGCAAATACACTACTACTTGGTGTGTTTTAAGATGTTTGTAATGCAACGCTGCTGTTGGTTACAATGGACATAACGGCAAATTTTAGTACATTTTAGCACTCTTTACATAGTACTATGATCGTACAAGCATTCACGTGGGGCTTTATTTATGATACGTAGGTGATACACTTAATAAGTTGATTGTGTCAGGCATAAATTCATAAAATATCAGGATATGCATATATATGTATATACATATATATATATATATATATATATATATATATATATATATATATATATACATCCACAGGGCATACTTGGATCATCATGAAGCTTGCCTTGGACAAGCTTTGTTCTAAAAATCACACTTTTGCTGCTATTGATGTAATTTTCCCTTTGGCATAGATAATATAATGACATTTCTAAAGCTTGTTAGTCTGAAATAGTAAAATTTAACATTGTACAACTAAAACTTTAAATTGAGTCCTTTTAAAACTATCCACAAATAAATTCTGTTCTATCTCTCGTCGATTGGCTTCCTCATCATTCGTCATGTCATTGGGAGAAAACTGAGAAACTGTTGCAATGTCAGAGGAATTTAGGCAAAGATAGACCCACCTTCGTCCCATCTACCCTGATATGCTGGAACAAGCAACTTTCTGACATAAGAGACTGCGAGTCACAATTCAAATTTAAATTCAAATGAGAAGTGTTAAAGGTATTTCATGCCTGGTGCTGGTCTCTCCAGTTTCGTTTTGCAAACATCTGGCATACCCTGATTTGCTAAGGCCATTCTTAGCGTCACTATTATTCACCCACAGTACCTGTTTTCCCTCGGCCTGTAATAATGAATGCCCAGCTCAAAATTGAACATTTCATCTTTTTGGGCAAGAAATTTGCGAATCATATAATATATTAGATTAAAAACTAACGTACAGATGACGAACAAACAAACAAGCATGCAAACACATAAATAAATAAATGAACATAAATAAAGCATCTTACATTGATGTAGACCCATTGCTGCTCACTTATGTAACTGGAGATGTTTTTACTAACTCACCACCTCAGGACAGTGACTACTATGATACTGATCATTGTAAGTGCGTTTTCCAAAATGCGCAGGTTTTTGTCATGGAAACCAAAGATGGTGTAATTCCAATACATAAATCGCAGTTAAAGACGCTGTGCCAAAAGCACAAATCTCTTTGAAATTCAATTTAAGCCTTGATATCCAAAGCCTATGTAAAACCAGTGCCACTTTACTGTGGCGTCCTGATTGTATAACCAGTCAGGTTGGTACAGAATACACTTCAAATGGTTTTATAAACTTTTATCGTGAAAAAGAAAATAGCGATGCAGATGTCTGAATGGCTCATCTGAGAGCTTTATGCTCAAAAGACTCTGCCAAAGATGCAATTGGTGCTTTTTGGGGGTATAATCAATTCATTTGTATGTAAGTTTGTATGTATGTATGTATGTATGTATGTATGTATGTATGTATGTATGTATGTATGTATGTATGCATGTGTTATGTGTGTATCATTGATTCAAATAGAGTGGGGATACAGCTGAAGTGCATTAAAAGAATAGGTTGATCTAGGTTGCTTTTATATCTGGACACACAGGCTTTTGTTCCCATGATGCATGTTTGTGACACCTAGCAACCCATGCATTTTGAAGTCACGTGGGTCAGGAAAGCCCATAACATTACGGTAAACCTGAAAGTTTCATTCTGCATATGAGGACGATTTTTGGAATTGTCATCTTGTAATCTCCCTAAAGTGCACATCATTATCTTTCAAATACACCCAGGTGTGATAGGAGGAAAGTTTAAGGCTTTCTTTTGGCAACATATCAGAGAGGTCCAATTTATATCTAGTATTCCGTCTGTTAATGTATGGAGAAAAAGTGAGGGTCATGGAAATTGACCACAAGATACGGGTAGTCAACCATAGACAGGATGAGCAGCACAACCTTCAGGCATATTTAGAAATAACCCAGATATAAACTATTGGCCATAAAATTGAGACATAGAAATATAAAAAACAAACAAGATTTCTTCGTGTATAAATTAGGTAGATTTGCATGCATCATTAGACTCTTTGCAGAAAAGAACGTCTCTAAAGAAGTCCGTTTTGTACATTGCCTGCTAAAGTACAACTTTACGTTGATCACATATCCACCCACTAAAATTAAATTTTAAAAATGTCGCCATCTACAGGGGTATTGGCCTTCCTCCATGTCCTACCTAATATCAGTATGGAAGTACTCGCCATGCCATTGTGTGAATTATTACTGATCCGTCCATTCATACATACGTGCATACATACCTACTTACTTCTTGTATGTCACGAGAATATAACCTGCAGGGCCGTTTCCAGACCAAATATAATTGGACGTGCTAAACTCATGGTGGCTGAAATTTCACTTTTGGGTAAGTGACTTGCCCAACAATTCAGGGTTCTTGCTGCGATCGTGCATATAGGTCAGGATTAACTTTCTGATCATAGTCGAACAAGGTATTGTATGGACAGCTTCTGGCAAGTGATGGAAGAATGGGTTTATACACATCATTATACAAGAGGCAGAAGAATTTCATGCGAATACATGTATGTGGGAATATTTCAGACTATAGTGTATATGCCGCTGTCCACCAATCCAACAGCATATGCCCAATTGTAAATCTCAGGCATCACTATATATATATATATATATATATATATGTATGTATGTGATGATATGTGTACGATATGCGATACACCTCTGTTTCCCACAAAGTACAATGTGACAAATGTAAGATGATTGGAGCAGTCACGATTCAAGAGCACAAAAACAAATACAGGGAAATGGTTTCTTGAACAAACATAAGTGAGTCAGCAGGGAGACAAAATTATTTTTTTGTGTGTTTCTATTACATTAGAACATTTTGTATCATGGAGTTCTGGTCAATGTAAAGCTGAATGTGGAGTCAGGGAAATAAAATAGGTGGTGATCGAAATGGCTGCTATCTGGAGTAGATAGAAGACCTTAAAATTCTTGAAAGGCTCTTACGGAAAACAACAATACAACAGGATAGAAGTTATCCGTTTCACAAATACGATGATGACAGATTTCCCTGGCGTTTTCGGTCTACAAAATAAGCCATTATAGACATTCTACGGCCGGTAGAAAGACAACTGCAAGGTGCAAAAAATGGAATGTTCCCCCCCCCCCGTTTTCTAGCTTTTGACTTCAGTGCAGTTTTACAAAAGTTGTGATGCTGATTCAGTTGGAATACATAGAAGCACTATAAGCAGGGTGATGAAGAATAACAGAAAAGCACTGCCTTCATTCTAAAGACAGCACAGCAATTCCCACAGAACCAAAATACTAGGAGAGTTCAGTAAACATTTATTGTCTTTTATTTTTACATTATTATATGAAAAAGAAATAAATATGTGTATATATATATATATATATATATATATATATATATATATATGTATATATATTTATATATGTATACACACACACACACACACATATATATATATGAACAGAAATATGTACGTGCATATATACATACATACAAAATAAATTGTGTATCATTAAAATAAATTTAGTGTGACAGGTAATGCATATCTGGCGTTGCATTTCTCAACACTATGGCAATGTGTGTGCAGTGGTCCTTGTATAGTTACACCACTCCAATGAGAGATCACCCGCCTTGAAACACCACTTTCATGATCCTTTGCTTAGTACATTCTTGTTTTTACGTCCTATGAAAGACCACCTGTCTGGAGAGACCAAAATTTTGTCATCCCTAGAGGTGGCTTTAAGACAGGTTTCACTCAATATATATTTGAAGATATGTGACAACATTAGATGTAATCACCTCATTTTTCGACTGTGGCAGCATCAACATTGACTCTGCGTCATCATGAAATTCATTTTTGAGACTGAAGATCTGTGGTAGAAGTTTGACTGCATTTTGGGACATGGATGACATTCCGACAGACTATGTTGTTCTTTTTTATCCTTTTCATTTTGTCGTATCAAGAGACTCTTGCTTTGCCTTTCGTTAACCGTTTTGCATCTCTCAATTGCTTTTTTTTGTTGTTCTTGTCACGTCATGTCTTGCATTGAATTTGCTTGTTATTGTGTCCCAGAAGGTTTCCTTTTTTTCCACCATTATGCCATCATTTTTGGGTTTAAATTATATTTTTTTTCTCCCCTTATCCCAAAACTGCTTCGTTGTATAGTTCACATATCCAACCATGTTTTACTCAAAGAAAGTTCACGCTTATACATGTGTACCAGTACACACTACCAGAATGACGAAAGTGGGAAAAGTGTTTATTAGATGTGGACCACGGGTAAAGAATTAACAATGGGGCATCATCAATCTGAATCAACGTCAGGTTGTGTAACCTGCAACTGAAGTTAACTGTCACCAGACCAGTTGGTGTCACACAAGTCCAGGGTTAGCCCAGAGTCAAGCTGTGATTTAGAAACTCCTTCATTTCAAAGGTACCTCTGGGTTTGGTCCAAGCTCAGCACAGACGTATGTAACTGGCCATTAAATGACATAGAAGGTTAAACACAAAATTGTTCATCAAGAGCTTCCTCGTAAATCTGTCAATATCATCAAGCAGAGAACCGTAAAACAATGATATATATATAGGTACAGACGACCTCCGATAAAATTCCTGCACATAGAGCATACGTTGACTTTTTCAACCCAGTTCATGCAGCAGTCAGCATATCCACAGTTTTTTGGTTTGCCCATGCAAAAGTTTTGGATTCCCAAATCTGCAATAGCTAATAATGTATCAATGAAATGCTCATATAGAAATGGAGTCTTCTTCATAATGTTTTTTTTCTGTTTTTTTTTGTTTTTTTTCACAGTGATGAAGTGTATATCAGATCAAAACTGCGGGAAAACTGCTCATGATTTACATACTTAATCATGGTTTGTTACGCTGCCGATATCTTGTTTGATCTCAGAGTCCTCACCAATCCACTTTTTCAAGCAAGAGCTGCACCAGAACTGGATTTTATGCTTTTTGATTGGGATTCTTCCTGTTTGTAAAGCCCTCAGTATTCAATCGAATAAGTCCTCTGACTCAAATAAGGAGTGGTTTTTTCTTTCCTTTGATATTGAAAGCTAAATGTTGATGTTTTGGCAATTCTAGAGAATCTCTGCTTTTGCTGTGTATGACTTTGCTGTCATTTTGTGGCTCGAATTTATAAATGTGGTGATTTTTTTTCCTGCAGTATTTGGTCAAAACGGCATTAACTATGTTTTGCTGTGGGCTGTGTTCTCTGACTCATAGGTATAATATAATGGAGGTACAGCTTTGCTGTAATGTTTCAGATAAACAAACGTCACCAAAGCAATATAGGCTTACTGTCTTGCTTTGCTGTAAGGTGAGCTGACTGACAAGTAAGGAACACCAAAAAGTGGCAAGTCTACCACATCTGTTTTAATCTATGGCACCATTGACGAACTGTTGGATTCAAGTGGCTAGGCCTCTGTTTGGAAGAAAACTAATGTTTGTATTTAATGAAGAATACTTCAAAGGCTGAAAGGACTTGTACTTGTTGAAACCATCAGTTGCCTTTTCTGGGTGGCTGGCTGTCTCCAATCAGGAGTGAAATTGGTTTCTTCACATTGGTATTGAAAGCTGAAATTTGATGCTTTAGTAGGTTTTGAATCTAAATGTTTGCTGTATTTAACTTTGCTGCCATTGTTGGGTGGAAATATATGAATGTTGGGGTTCATTTTAAGAATTATTTACTATTATGCTATTACTTAGCTACATCTATGTATCGCGTCGACGTCTATAAAGACACTTATCTGGCCTCACTAAGCAAGACAAAATCATTAACTATTATCTGTGTCTGGAGAGCTTCCTTTTATATAACTATCTGTCCATGGTATGTTCCTGACATCCAGGTCCTCACAGGGCAATATTTGGGCTTCTGCATTTCAAGTTCAGTGTCAGTCATTAAGCTGCATTAGGTTTGTTTAATAGAATTTAACCTTCTAATGTGGCGACGTGTATTCTAACATGTCTGAATTTATTGGAACTAAATGTCGTTAGCGCCAACACAGAAATTGTAGAACACACAAGGTCGGAGCTGGAAAGACCAATTTCTAATGGACCAAACAGATATGGCCTGTATGAAGGTTCATGGGCAGCTGATACATAAGATCTTGTAGGAAAATGTGTTTCTTCATATTGACACCCACGTTAAACAACGGAGATTCATAGGGTTTTTCACATTTGCAATCTATCATTCAAGGTCGTCTGTCAAATTCCCCTGGAACCTGGGTAGGATGTACCTTGAGTGCGTCTCTATTAGGTGTATTAAAATAATTGTGCATCAGTCATTTTAAGATTTAAGCAAAAAATTTTCATACATCAGTGAAATTGTCTCTCAAACTGCTTGACCGATGGATTTTGAAGTTGAGTATGAGCATTTCTGGAAAACCCTGTGTACTATTCTATTTATTACCATGTGTGAATCAAGGAATCACCAATCAGGAGGAATCAAGAACATTTTTAATTTGACCAAATCAATGCAGTAATATTGTTACAAGTAACAGTGTAGCAATATAAATGGTGGCAAAGGCTGTGTACAAAAACAGCTACAGGCCGTGTCTTGGTAGCTGAGAGATTCACTTCAAATATGGTGGGGAAGTACCTTGAGTGGCATTTTACTGATCTTATTCAAATGGTCGTGCTTTGTTAATACTAATTACTTAGTGTTCAACAAACTCTTAAAAAGACACCATCTCCAATTTGTCTTATTTCCTTCCGAAATTGTTCACTCCTGTCGTACTATGTGTTTAGATTTTTTTCAAGACTCTTTGTGGAACTACAACGCAAAAATATAGGTCCTAGATCCAAAAATGTGTACATGCACATAGATTTAGACGTATTTGATTCGATGATGTGTGTCACATGATTAAATTTACAATGACAGGCCTTCTAACTTCCATGGACTAATAAATCGACAAATTTACGCTAGATTTTGAGGGATATTCCCTAAATTCTTCATTTTTTAACAGTTAGAGAGCATGTAGCACGACGAAACTAGATCCTGAGCTTTCCAGCTGTATAGAGCATCGTGGTGGTCGAAAAGAAACATTGAGGTCGCAAATGGGCAAAGTTACCTCAGTCTGTACGTAAACATTGCTCTTTATCACTCAAATTGCTACAAAACGGGTAGTTGTTGGATTTATACCCATTTGAAAGAGGTATACCCCTTTTAAGCAAGAAATGGAAACTGCCAGTCACAAGTATAGAAGCTTGCCTAGAATAAAATCATTGATACCTCCATGATAACATATACAAGGCCCAAGGTAAATGGACAATATAGGCGAAAGTTGAGCTGATGAATGTTGGTCTGAGGTGCAGGTTAATACACCATGGTAAAGTTAAAAAAGTATAGACCCATATCTTTCACATGGATTGCGAAGCAGGCGAAGCCTAGTCACTCTCCATGGCACAGATGGTGGCGTATATTTTCCTACCTGCATATTTGGTAACGAAAATTGAAGGGCTCGGAGAAAACCACTTGCACATGCAGTCAGAGTGGTTAGAACTCTTTACACATGCTTCCCCAGCCGTGAAACAAATGGTAAAGATGATGCTGGGAAATATCAAATCTACTGATTTATTTAAATCTCAGTTGATAGATGTCCCTCAGAGTTTAAACATGGCATATAGTTTACGTTAGTATGCACAGTATTAATAGCCAAAGCATCCGGACCACGCAATACACATTCACAGGTTAATCGTTCCATTCTGTTTTTCAAACCGCTATCAAGTAATGCCATTGCCACAAAGATGATGGATCTGGTGAAGAAAGCCACACCATTTTCTTCTTTAGTGTAGCCTGCTTGGATGTGGGGCTTACCTATAGCGGTTCGGAGGGAATCAAAATTAAACACATGCCAGAATTAACAAGTATATGTGCAAAATATCAGCCTGGAATACACTGGCTCAGAAGGGGAACCTGGCAACCACATGAAAACATGCATTAATGGAAGGTGCACATGTGCCAAGTGCTATAAGATCATTCTTTAGCAACTCTCACAGTTTTACCATCTTCTTGCTGGGTATGATTTGTAATCTATACCTGATGTGAGAGAATTTTAGTTTTCATATGCATGGATATTATGTAAAGACGATTTTTTGATGTTCCAGCTAAGGTTGGATGGTTTGAAGGGATATATGTCAGAGTCTTCTTTCTTCGAAACTCTCGCTTAAGAATTTGTATTGAGTCATGAATGGTCAAAATGGACAAGAGGTTGGTGATATTGCCACTTCAAATAACAAGTCTGGTTGAATACCGTAGCTATCAAGAGACCTTAGGATTCGCCTACTCATACTGGTGAAACACCACCATGAGGACGTGCAAGAACTGAACAGTTATCCCCAGAAGCTTTCTTGGACATACTGAGCGACCCTAGGAACGTGCAGTCTCACGGACGCTTTAATTCCAGCCTAAAAGAAGATCGACAATCTTGATTCAAAGGTATGTAACCAAGAGGCTCTTATTTCTGAGCAGACTGCCAGACTAGTTGCTGCCAAGGCCAAATGTAATGCATTACAAGCCAGAGTTGATAACCTACAAAAGTCCCTTGATGAGTAGTCTGAGCAGCTTCATCTACTTGGACTAACTCCTGATTCTCTTAAGCAGTATGGTCGACGTCTAAATTTAAGGATATCTGGCATTAAAGTGAACGTAGAACCCGACGAAAGTAAAGATACTGACAAAATGCCACTCCACTTTGGTAAAGATAAACAAGGAGTTGATATGTCTTTGCAAGACGTACAAAGGTTTCATTAGGCATGGAGAAAAGGGACCAACATTGCAATCACAAAGAGCTTTATAAGTTACAGAATGAGGGCCAAAGGGTGGACAGCATGTGCCAAATTGAAGGGATCAGATGTATTTCTAGCTGAGGACCTAACCAAATACAGGAACAAACTTGCATACCTTGCCCCTCAGCTAAAAAGGGACAAGTTGATTGTGGACACTTTTGCAACGGATGGCAAAGTCATGATTGAAGCTCGCTCTGCACCTGATGATCCCACACTTAAAACCTTTTAAATTTAGATATCCTACTTCAACATAGCCACCAAGCGTACAAATATTGTTGTTGTAAACATCTAATCTTTCTACACTGTAACCATGGTTACTGGGACTAGCCCTCATTGCTCACAACTTTGACTTGCTTATAAGTAGTAGCTTGATTTTTTATTGGCTGGAGGTTTACTTTTCACTGTAATGCAGTTGTATTAGACTTTTTTGGCACTGTGTCAATTACGTGGATCAATGGACTTGATTCATGACAAATTTGGTGGCCTGCACTCTATAAGTGGTCTAGCATCGGTATTACATATTATTATCTTGTCGTTTGTTTTGTTTTTTTCATATAACCTGCTGCGACAGACATCAGTTAAAGTTTTCTTTCATTTTTCACCCGTAGGTGTTTTTTGTTATTTTACATATTAAGTTTTTCAGCGAAGACCTTTGCAACTTGTTACTTGCCCATTTGTAGAATTTGTAAAGTGAGAATTGTTAAAATACCCTTGCTACGTGTAGGTAGTGGATGATGAACAAGATAAAACACAGAGTGGCGCTGCAGTTTCGAGGTCAGTTACTTTCTTACAGCTTTGGAATCCCCTTCAAATATGTACTACTGCACCTAGCTGTTTATATAATCCAAGTTGACACCACATTTGTGTTTTCGCTACAGAAATGTTCGTAACTCCTCCTTTAACTTTTAGTGAATAAAATTAAAAAGTAAAGCTTGGCAACAATTTACAATTTTTTGCTAATATTAGCCTGACATTACTTCTATCTGAACAATTATCTATGTATATATCTGATATATTCCTTTTGTGTGATATGTTACTGGCTCTATTTGGATACATACACCTGCATCCCGGACACAGTGTTAAAATATGTTGAATTTTATTCATTTATACATTAAAATTCCTACTGCAAATAACAAAGTAGATGAGCGTGAGTCTCTGTGTATTCACAACAATCATGATGTGACTTGGCTTAATGAAACCTAGCTAGATAACTGAGTAACAGACGTTGACATTGAAATACCCGAATTTTCACCTCTTTTTAGGTGTGAGCATACCAGACATTGCAGTGGTGTAACGATTTAAATATCGGGTCAGGTAGTTGGTAAACAGAGGCTTGATCTCAGCAGAGCCAATGCAGAATCGATCAGCATTGAAAATACTATTAACAAGTGTAAGATTTTCATAGGTACCGTTTACATACTGCAAGGTCAATATTTAACTGAATCCATAGACTTTCTAAATTATCATCAAGATATTATTGCGAAGTAAATTTGTGAATTGCCTCATGTTTTAATTACAACAGGACACTTCAATTTACCTATTCCTTCCTGGACTGATGTTACTTTTAAAACAGGGTTTGACTGGGATTTTTTTCACACTTGTTACAGACTTAATTCAAGACAACTGGTTATTGAGCCCACCAGAGGCAGCATATCTGTTCTATATCGTATTTTTGAAATTAATTACTCTGTAAACAGTACTGTAGGTAATCTTCCACCCATAGGTGCATGCGTTAATGAGTGTCTCCTTTTGTCAACAGATGCCCAGCTCGGTAAGAACACTGCTTATAAAAAAAGTTACATGTATATGGGATAACTCCAAGGTAGAGGCGAAAAATTATCATCTGCTCCCTAGGATGCCATATTCATTAATAATGATGTAAATGATATCTGTAATAACTTGACCATTTTTTCTAATGAATGAATACCCCACAAGGAGGTCACAATAAGACCTCATGACAAACCCTTCATGACTGGTCAACTGAGACATCATATGAATGTCAGAGATAGGCCATACCGAAAAGCTAAGAAAACCAATGATGATTATGACTGGAGATACTTTTTATCGTTTAAGGAATAATGTTGTGTCTATAGTAAGAAAAGCTACACGAGATTATTGTGCAAAAGTGTATGATATCCTAAGTAACAAAAATGCCACCCCCCCCCAAAAAAAAAAATGATGGTTAACACTGAAACGGGTTCGTGGTTGGAACACCATCCCAAGTAACAAAAATACTGAAACAAAACAAGGGTTGGTTAACACTGAAACAGGTTTGCAGTTGGAACACCGAAATACTGGTATCATCCATGATTGGAAATGGAGCTGTTCTTTTAGATCTTGAGGACAAAGCCAATGCTCTTAATACGTAATTTGCACCTCAGTGTATACATGCTGACCTTTGTTTACCTCTTCCAGGTATTACCATTTATATCTGATTTAAAGCTACAGAGTATGGTAATTAGTGTACACGAGGTATTAAGTTATATAAATTGAAAGTGAGTGAAGCAGGTGGACCAGACAAGCTACCGATCAAAGTTTTGCGCGTTTTACCTCCTTATATTTACGTTCCGGTCACTAAGCTGTTTAATTTATCGTTAATTTCTGCTGTGTTTCCTGATCTTTAGAAATAAGCTGATGTTACTGCCCTTTTAACAGTGATAGAGCTTTTGATAGAGTGTGACGTTGGGGGTCTATTTCTTAAACTGCGAGATCATGGAGTTTCTGAGCCTTTTTACCATGGACTAAATCTTACTTAAGTTTCAGAAGACAGCGAGTTGTAATGGAAGGTAGTTTTTCTGGTTGGGAGAATGTTAACTCAGGCAGTGTACTTGGTACTTAACTCTTTTTAGTATATTTGGTTTGACAATTAAACATGCAGCGTCTATTTGTTTGCTGATGACACTTCATTATTACAAAAAGTAGAAACGCAAGAAGAAACAAATTCCAGTCTAAATTATTATTTAGGTATTGCAAAAGAGGGTGGTAAACAATGGAAAGTGTATTTTAACCCAGCAAAACGAAACAAAAATGATAGTTTCTGCTAAAAACAAAATTCCTGATCACGGACTCTTGGTTTTTACGGATAAACATGTGTCCCGAATTAAAATACACAAACATCTAGGAGGCATTCTGGCTGACAATTTATCCTGGGAGAACCACATCGCATATATTTGTAAAAAAACAGTTTGGCGTTTAGGATGTAAAAGATCATGTAGGTAATTACTGCCATGTAATGCACTGGGAAGTTTATACGTGCCATTCATTCGACCAACCCTAGAATATGCAGCTCATGTATTTGATGGAAGTTCTAAAAGATGTAAATCTATACTTGAATCAGTGCAATGAAAAGCTGCTCTTTATGCTTCAGGCATAATGAAAATTACCAGAACATCCAAAGTACTTCAATGTCTTAGTTAGCCAAGCTTGGAAAACAGACGCAAGTGCCATAAAATAAGTTCTGTACTACAAAATTGGCTGTAACTTGTGCCCTCTGCATCTCCAAGCTTTAATCCATAGACCTAACATGACGTAAGCTGCTTACCTTTTGCTTATTACTAACGATCGGTCACTGATCGCAGCTCGCGCCTCCTAATTTTGAAACACCCTTGTACCTTCCCCCACTACGCTATAGAATAATGTGCCATTATTTTTTCGAAATGCTCCTTCATTGCACATCTTGAAACCAGTCTGTACTTTCCTGCCAGGATTGATCACCTACGATATAGACCCAGAACAGTAAGTGCATCGTTAAATCGTTTATGAGTAGACTTTAGCACTATAAAAGCACATTTGTATTCACGTTTAAGGAAGTATTCAACATGGTTTCTACTGAATTTCCAACATTTGAATTATACTTGTTAATCTTTATTGCATATATTGAATTATTTTGTATTTGTGATGTCAGTTGTAGTTACCTGAGGAGAGAAATTAATGTTAGCCTATGGCTACTTTTTCGATGCTCGTTAAAGAAATAAGAATATTATTTGTACACAGATTATTGCACTTTGGCAGCATTGCTGTTGCAGAAAGCCTTGCGGCAGTGCATGTTTTTGCCAGCGTTGTGGACATTGTAAAATAGATTATGTTTCTGGACAAAACTTAGCAATAAGCAATATAAATTGCCTTAACTTCGTCACAAACATATTTTAATAAAACCAATGAACAGAGCAGTGGTAAGGAAGGAATAGACTACTGGTGGCCCCTGACATAAGAAGCTTATCGAACCTCCCGTGCTGGTCTCATGCTGGTCCAGGTCAATTAACCTGTCCCCTTATTACATCACAGCGTGTTTACAGGAATGCATCTTGGGGAATGCCGGAGTCAAACTCAGCCAGCAGCACAGACTCACAGTATAGTAGTGTGTTAGATGCAGTGTTGACTCTTGCTGGTGTAATACACTTCTGTTAGTTCCCATCAGCGAAAGTCAAAAAATACCGCCTGTTAACAGGTGCGTATTAACGTGCACAAGTTCTAAGAAGAAGATACCTGGACTCAGCCTTTACCAGTTGGCTCCAGACAAAACAAAGAGAAAAACCTGGATCAAACTGATCGGAAACAAAAACTTCAAGGTTGAATCGAAGTGGACCAATGTAGCCATGGTTGTAGCAGCTAGGGCTGCTTCATGGTTTTCATGGAAAAGAGTGAAAAAAGGATGCATATCTCGAAATAAAACGAAACGAAACGAGAAACGTCAAAGGATTTGGGACCATTCATTTTCACCCATTGTAGGAAACAGGAAGAATGTACTTTTGCACTTCGTTTATGTCTACATTTATTAAAAGCCTATTCCTGCTTGATTATTGATAAAAAAGTACAGTTAACCTAATGTTAATTATGATGCAATTTATATCCCGATCTGGATCGTAATATACTGCCCCACTACTGTTATGCCCACGTACCTGCTTGAATGTTCGTTAAAAATTTAAGCAGCCTATCCATAATTCCGCTCATACCTAACGGGTAGCACTTATGACGTGTACGGCTATTTATGTTAGTGTAGAGTAGATATATCCAAGCCACGCCATATGTGTAACAATGTAGCACTATTGGCTGTATACTGGTAGAGCGTGTGTCTTTGAAACAGGAGGTAGTGTGTCTGAATCTAGTGGTCGTCCTTTTTTCCATTAAAATGGAAAATATTTATTTTTCTTAATCTCAAGGTTCCATATATATATATATATATATATATATATATATATATATATATATATATATATATATATATATATATATATATATATATATATATATCGCTGATTTAAACATTAACCAAAATTTTAACATCAATAAATTTAATGTGTAAACATAATTTTGGGGGACCCATAAAGCCAAGTTGAGTTTTCTAGGCACAGTTTAGCTAAGTTTAATTATTTGTTATTGTGTCCTTATTATCAATTTCCCATTTCAATTGTATATGTACACTGAATGTGACAATGAAAAATACCTAAATACTGAATAAAGTATATATTCCCTTGTATTTTTAAAGCACTCTGAAACATACATGTGTATATAACCAACTTATGATAGCAAACCCTTCTGACCTTTGGAATTATCAAATTAGGGACAAGTTACTTTTGAATAAATATTTTTACTCTGGAAAACGGATAGTTACTTTAATCATTTTTTGCACAACAAGAAATCAGTGACCACTTCCTATATCTGGAGGCAACACATTTTATAAAACATTGAAGAAGTCTTTACATATTTAACAACGTGCGAATATTCATTATCCAATTCGAACTTTTTTGACGAAATTACAAACTTAAGTGTGCCATGACCGATCTATCTGTCTATCTATCTACCTATCTATCTATCTATCTATCTATCTATCTATCTATCTATCTATCTATCTATCTATCTATCTATCTATCTATCTATCTATCTATCTATCTATCTATCTATCTATCTATCTATCTATCAATCTATCTATCTGTCTGTCTGTCTGTCTGTCTGTCCGTCTGTCCGTCCGTCCGTCCGTCCGCCCGCCCGCCCGTCGGTCCGTCCGTCCGTCTATCTATCTATGTATCTATCTATCTATCTATGTATCTATCTATCTATCTATCTATGTATCTATCTATCTATCTATCTATCTATCTATCTATCTATCTATCTATCTATCTATCGATCCATCCATCCAACCATCCATCCATCCATCCATCCATCCATCTATCTGTTTTTTTTGTATTGAATGACAGTTCTCCAATTTTTTGTTCCATTACCATTGAAAGTACTGTTATCGACTGGCACTCACACTTTTTTCGCAAATGACAGACCTTCAATTTTTATCCCGCATTGCAGTTCCAAGTTTAACAAAACTGAACTCCATTTTGCATTCAAATGAAACAAAGTAGTTTCAACGAATTATGAATTAATGGTAATAAAATAAAACAATTTTTGAAAACCCGCCTTTGGGACGGTTAAACAAAACTAGGTTCCAAAGTTTCTTTTGCAATGTTTATCTCTTACTCTCACCTATTACATTGTTTGGCTGCTTAAATGTAAGCTATTCACTCTTTCGAATGTAAGCTATCCACAGTTACCATTGTGCCACAGTGTTTCTTGACACTATCGGTCAGTTGACAAATAATTGGACGTGGTGCTACAAACGCTGCTGTACCAAAGAGCCGAGAAGACCATGTAATTACTATGAAAATTCAGTTAATATTGATAACAATATACATATCCGTTTTTTCAACACTTTAGATTTATTATGATTAAAGGTTTTGTGCAACGCAAGTCTAATAATGATGATGATGATGATGATGATGATGATGATGATGATGATGATGATGATGATGATGATGATGATGATGATGATGATGATGATGATGATGATGATAACAGCAATAATAATAATTTACTGCACACCCACTTTTTGGGAAAATAAAACAGCAAATATATCAAAAAATATAAGGATGGCAGGCATTTGGTTTAAGGTACATTCTCCATTGTGTGACAATAGATTTTTGTGTGATGGTAATGAGTAAATAAATAAATGAATAAGTACATATTGGAAGCCAAAAACAAACCAAAAAGGAATAAAGAAAATATTCTTTTACATATTGATACGCATGCTGATTAGGACGTGCCACCCATACTTCTAACGTGCACCATCCTAGCCATTATGTCACATAGGTGACAGGCTATTGAACAGTATATTAGAGTAAGTATACGTAACACGTAAGTGTTGTTTGCCATGCACATGAATTCCCTTTTCAAATATAGTAGCCATTAGTAACTTCGTTCTTATTTATTGTTACTCGCCGATTTGATCATCAGTGACAATGCTAAATCTTCAAAGGTCTATATTCACTGAATGGTTGCAGCAGCATTTGTTCTGTTGTTCTAAAAGACGACAATAGCAAATTATGTGTAGCGTGCAATGTATGGTCCTGCCCTTATTGACCACAGCGCTTTCGTTTTTCAACCAATCCCGGCACTTTTCACACTTTTTTTGCTCCTCAGGAAAACTATGAAGTAGACCTAGCTCTTCCATAAAGTTGTCTTCTACTATTATAGAAGGTAGGTTTAAACCGGGAACGCTGTTTTCATCTAATGTTACATGGACATCAGGCATACTGCCACCACAACCGTGTTATACTTGATGGTATGCTTTGACCTTGTTTGTCCCCTACGATCCGGCACGACGCACAGCAGAAAACATGCTGTGACGTAATACGTTTTCAAGCTAATTGACCGTGTAATTCGCACCTGCTGGGCAGAACAAAGAATGCTTATCGGTGTCCTCTAGGGCCAGACAAGATCAGCTGCAGCCAGTCTGGTGCTAACTCCGCTTGTGGTACCACTGAGGTTCGGCTATAAACCCCTATTCTCTAGCGGCACCATCTAAGGCATAAATGCTTGTTATATTTTTCCAAATGGCATACAGACACTTCTAAAAAGCCCTAAACTTTAATTTTCTTCACCAGGTGGCGCTGGGATATTTCGGATTTGTAGAGAATTTTGAAAGGTTTTTTATGCTCTCTTCGACCCCTCCCCCCCAAAAAATACATAAACAAAAAACATAAAAACAAAACTCACTTACGTTTGACTCTCGAAATATGGTGTAAATATTCGTCGACTTGACCTCAACCAAAGGTGTCCCCTGCATCTTGCTCCTGTAGAACTGTCAAACTTAGGAAAATTATAAGGATATGCGCACCTATGAGAATTGCTGTACTGTTGATTGCACTAATGTAGTATTCGTTTGGCAATTTGGAATGCTATGTGTATGGTTACTGATAAGATATAATAGAAATATACCTACAGGTTTCCGTTTGGTGACCTCAAGTACTTGGGAGGTACAAACTGACATATTTCGACTGTTTTCGGCACATGCTGGATCTTGTAGCTTTCCATGTAGAATTTATATTCGGAGAGACAAAAAAAACCCACTCTCATCGAAGAAACAAAAGTTAGCGGAGCACAAAACTGTCACTATTTTTAGCTCAGCTGACTTATCAGTCAGCTGAGGTTATCTTATGGTCCTCCGTCCGTCGTCCGTCCGTCCGTCGTCCGTCACAATTTACATTTTTGACTTCTTCTCCGAAATCCAGCCAGATCCACTTCAAACTTAGTGGGGATGTGCCTTGGGTAGATGTCTACCAAGTTTGATCAAATGGTCATGGTCCATTGATTTTTGGATTTTTAATGAATTTTTTTGTTCTTTTTTGGGCAAATCTTAAAAAATCCTCTTCTCTGAAACCGCTAACCCAATTACTTTGATATCACAGGAAAACACTTCTTGGGACACCTAGTTCTTAATTTGTTCACCAGGTAGCGCTGCAATTTTTTCTATTTTTTTCATGAATTTTTGTGTGCTATAGCTGTTTTCGACTTCTTCTCCAGAACCCTTACTCAGATTAAGCTGAAACAAAGTTGTTCACTCTGTGAGAATACTGCAGATTCCTGATTTTTAACGATTTTTTCTATCTGGTACTTATCGGTCAATGCAGCTTTCATATTGATTACTATGGAAGTCAATGAGCATTCTTATGCTAATTCACATTTTCAACTTGTTCTCCAAAACAGTCATCCAGATTAACTTCAAACTTGGTGGGGATGTACCTTGGGTGGGTGTCTACCAGGTTTGTTCAAATGGTCATGCTCCAGTGATTTTTGGATTTTTAATGAATTTTTTTGTTTTTTTTCGGAAAAAAATATTAAATCTTTTTCTCCGAAACCGCTTACTCAATCACTCTGATATCAGACGGAAACACACCTAGGAGCTTTGTGTTCTTAATTTGTTCACCAGGTGGCGTTGCAATTTTTTTACTAATTTTTTAAAAAAATTTGTGTGTTCTAGCTATTTTCGACTTCTTCTCCAGAACCGTTACTCAGATTTAGCTGAAACGTGGTGGATATGTTCCTTGTAGAAGGGTCAAATAAAGTTGTTCACTATGTGGGAATGCTGCAGATTTCTGATTTTTAACGATTTTTTCCATTAGGATACTTATCGGTTAATGCAGCTTTCCTATTAATTACAATGGAAGTCAATGAGTATTCTAATGCTCATTCACATTTGCGACTTCTTCTCCAAAACTGTCATCCAGATTAACTTCAAACTTGGTGGGGATGTACCTTGGGTGAATGTCTACCAAGTTTGTTCCAAAAGTCATGTTCCAATGAATTTTGTTTTTTTAATGACTTTTTTTAAAACTTTACAAATAGTTAACTTAAATAATTTTGGCTAGATTTACTTCAAACTTGTTGGGATGTGCCTTGTGTGGATTCCTACCAAGTTTGTTCAAATGGTTACGCTCTATTGATTTTTGGATTTTTTATGAATTTTTTTCGTTTTTGGGGGGCAAACCTTAAAAACTCTTCACCTCTGAAACTGCTCACTCAGTTGTTTTGATATCGTTCATGGACACTCCCAGGGACACATAGTTCCCAATTTTTTCACCAGGTGGCACTGCAATTTTTTCTATATTATGATTTTTTGATATGGTTTTGTTATTTTTCACTTGTTCTCAGAACTGTCACTCAGATTCAAGTGAAATGTGATGGATATGTTCTTGTGGAAGGATCAAACAAAGTTGTTTACTAGGTGGCACTGCTTTAGATTCCTGATTTTTAAGTAATTTCAACTCGGTTACTTATCAATCAATGCAGCTTTCCTATTGATTACTATGTAAGTCTATGGGTATTCAAGTGCTAATTCACAGGGCAACTGGCACAAAATTTACTGTTTACTTGATAACTTGAGATCTGTTTTGAGTTAGTACTGTGATGATGCACATGTTAATGTTTTTGTATGAAGGTCATGCTCAGACAGTAGATGAATGACTTTGACCTCATTTCTGGGGTCACAGTGCAACATACATGAATTTTACTCTTCATTATAACTTGAGAACTACTTGAACCTTGATGTTGCACATGTTAGTGTTCTTTTATAATGGTCAGACTTACTCAGAACATGGGTGACCTTGATCCTTTCCCAAGTTCATAGATCTGCCAGTGTGATGAATGTCAAGATCAGCTGGGCATGGGCTGTTCACACAGCCCTCTTGTTTTCTGTTAACACTAAAAACTGAGACAAAATTAGTCGATCTTATGCCAATTTTAATTTGCTTAAGAGAGGTGGTATATCACTCTGAACTGTTACACCATAGACACCCCTTCCCACTAAGATCGTAAATACAGCTGTGCAGCTGAACGCTTTTGGCTTTTTGAAAATTCCGTATGGACTAATTTTGTTCCTCATTCTCATTTGAATGCTTAGGACCTGGGATGCGACACACTCTTATTTCGGACAAAAATGCTGAATTACCGTTGCCTTTGCTCACTGTGTCAGAGGTGCCTCTGTTTCAAATGTCTGTGGACCTATCTTCTCGCCCAAAGCGTTGTGAGGAGATATGTGTACACAAAAACCAATCCAATGCTTGTGTTGATGAGGACATGGTAACATGTTTACAAGAAAATATACAGTTTAATGCGTTATAGAGGGAACAGCGTGTGTTTTTGATGAATATGTGAAGATTGGATACACAGAGTCTGTATACAGTTATCGAGACAATGAACTGCAGCTACAATGAGTATAGAATGACTTAATTTTGCTTGGAAGGAGCGTTTTTACTTGCATGATATCGTATATTAATCGCAGGTGTGTCGAAATTCCAGGAAAACAAGTAGCATTTGAGACATTATGAAGACACTGTCCCGCACGATCAATACATATTATGTGTATTTCAATTGCCCAACACTTAAAAACATAAACACAAAGCAGTGACAAACGTGGTCAATGACAAGTAGTACAAAACGGTACCATGAAAAAAAATGTAATGATTCAATAACAGACACAAAAGAGAGAAAAATGTGGAAAAGGGAACTAGATGTGCATATTTATCTGCATGACCATAAAACACAAAGCAGAGACAAACGTGGTCAATGACAAGTAGTACAAAACGGTACCATGAAAAAAATCTAATGATTCAATAAACGCACACAAAAGAGAGAGAGAAAAATGTGGAAAAGGGAACTAGGTGTGCATATTTAACTGCATGACCATAAATACTTAAAATCACAAGTTTAAGTTGCAAGGGTGGTTTGGTAAATGCCGGCTGTGCCGAAAAAATCACGAAATTACTTTTGTTCTTTAACTGATAGATGAACACCTAAAGTATGCGGTCACCAAATATTGTTTCCAAAAAAAATTATATATGAGAAAATCAATGTAAAACTATGACAAGTTTCCCCTGACAACGTCACATGACCGCATGGGAACCAAATGGCGACAGGCTTAATTGGATGGAAAATATCAGTCGAAGAGAAACACGCCAAAGACACTTGCACCGCTTAGACAGCTATTTCTATCTGCTATGATAGTGATTGATGACATTATTGGTGATCTATAGATATTTTGCACGATGTTATTTATCTAAATGGATGACTTCTTATTTACCCCACTCGCACTGAAAAGTTCGATCAGCAGAAATAAGTTATATAGTATATGACGGTCCATTCTGTCAATAAATCAGTCACAGCCTTTGAAAGTGATTTAGCTGGAATTTGGTGGATGTGTTTTTTGTGGAAGGGTCAAACAGAGTTATGCGCTAGTGGCACTGCTGTGGATTCTTGATTTTTAACGATTTTTGCTTTCAATTCGGTACTTTGGGGTTAATTGCACCTTTCCGTTTGATTAAAATGTAAGTAAACAGGCATCTAATGCTAAAACACATTTTCGACTTCTTCTCAGAGACCATCGCCATTCTGACTTATAAACTTTGATGTACCTTGAGTGGGTCTCCACCCCGTTGGTTGAAATGGGCGTGCTCCAAGAGTTTTGGATTGATTTTTTTGTTCGTTTGTTCCTTTTTGGAGCAAAAACAATGTGTTTTCTTTTTTATTTCTAAAACCGCTCACTCGATTGTTTTGATAGTACACAGGAACAGTCCTAGAAGCTCCTAGTTCTACATTTGTTACTCAAGTGGCTTGGCATTTTTTTTCTCTTTTATTATGATATTTTTTGTCTGCTCTCTATTTTTTTGAACTCCTTCTCCAGAAGCATCACCCAGGTTAAGCTGGAACCTGGACGAAATCTTCCTTGTAAACCGGGTCAAACAAAAATGTTCACTAGGTGGCACTGCTTTAGAGTCCTGATTTCTAAGGATCCTTTTCTATTCGGGTGCTTATCAGTAAATGCACCTTTCCCGTTGATAAACACGCAAATCAATGGGCATTCTAATGCTAATTCACAGTTTGAACTTCTCTGAAGAAACTCTCTGGCAGATTGACTTGAAACTTTATGGTATTATACCTGTGGTAAGTCTCTACAAATATTTACAAATAGGCATGCTCCAGTGTTTTTTGTATTTATTGTGATTATTTTTAAAATTCTTGCAGAAGTATTAGTAGGGAAGTTTAGCATGTGAATTCTTGTAATGGTTATAACTTAAATAATTTTGACCAGGTTTGTATTAAAGTTGGTATGGATGTACTTTTTATTTTCTATTTTGTGGCAATGTACCTTGGGTGGGTCACAAGCAGGTTGTTCCAATGGTTATGCTCTATTCACTTATGATTTTTTTTCTTGGAATTTTTTTTATTGGGCAAATCTTAAAAAGTTGTCCTCCAATAACATCTCAGACATTGTTTTGATATCACACGGGACAACTCTTTGTTCTTAATTGGGTCACCAGGTGGCGCTGCCTTTTTTTAATTTTATTTTTTATCTTTTTATAAATTTTTCGTTGCTTCTGTTATTTTTGGTGTTTTCTCGAGAACTGTCACTCAGTTTAAGCAAAACCTTGCTGGATATTTTCCGTGTGGAAGGGTTAAAAAAAGTTGTTAGGAGGTGGCAATGCTGTGGATTCCTAGTTTGAGCTAGTACTTATCAGTTAATGCTCCTTACCTACTGATTACTGTTGTATTTGTGTCCTTTTGTCCAGCACCAAAATGATGAATCAGCTACATACGTGAAGTTTTGCTTATAAATGAAGAGCTTCATTATGAAAGAAGAATACCTGTCAAACAAAACATAATTAGTACATTTGTATAGAACAAGTTCAGGTAAGAACAATTTCACTCACCACTGAACCAGTAGGTACCCTTTCTAGCTGGATGTTTTATCCTAGTTAGGTCACCTACCAATGTGTAACTCAAGTAGAAACTGGGACATTATATTCAGTCTCAGTGATTGTAAAATAACAGTTGCAACGAGGCCACCTGTACAAACATAGGGAAATCCTAACAAGTGCTGGAACAATGGACAGCCTTCACCAGAAATGTAAAACAAACCCCATAATGACACCTACTCCTCGCTTTGAAAGTCTCCGAACAATTAAAATCTCTAATTTACTGTCAACCCTGAGTCAATGTTTCAATGTAACGTGTCAGGTTTGTGACATTTGAGAAACACTGTCAATTTTGAGTAATTTTCAATATTGAGTAAATGTCCATTTAGGCATATCAGAAAGGAATGAAACTCAATAGAATTTAAATAAAAAATATGCTTTCAAAACTTAATTGTTCTTAACACGATTTTAAACACAATTAGGGAAACTGGTTACTGTCCTAGGTCGCTGCTTGCTACTGATAGCCCCAGGGGGGGTTACCCTGACATAAATCATGTAAGTCAAAAATGTCTTCAAGTGAATATTAAAAGAGAAGAATGCCAAAAATTGAATAACATAACAAGTGAGTCTAAGAAGCGTACAATTATAGCCAAACGTTCTAATAATCTTTGGATATCAACAGCAAAATTTTAAGGGGAAGTTAGAAAAGAATGAAAGTAATTAGTATTGAAGTCAAGAGAATGCAATCAAAATGTAACATTTCCTAACCAGATATCAAGTTCAATTATGTAAGCTTGTAACTGTCGAAGGCTACTGCTCGCTACCGATAACCCCCGGGGTTTCAACCTAACAGAAGACAAGCCAGCGTAAAATGTCTAAAAGGTGAATATTAAAATAGAAAAAGATGACAAAAGATAAAATTAAGCAGCAAAACAGCCAAGATTTTTGTCTCCAAAATTACTGAAACCAAACTTTGCATCCACTCTGGATATTTACAGCAAAATTTGTAGAAATATTTGATCAAAAGTACATTTTTGAATCATCTTGACTGATGTTTATTGTAAGTAAATTTGGTTCTGGATGCAAAGTCCTGAAATTTAGGACAAATACAACCAAATCTCAAAATTTGTGTCCAAAACGCATTATAGCCAATAGTTACCAATATATTTTTGTCCAGGAAAGGATAGTTAACCACTTCAAAGTTAAACTCACCTATTTTGCGATAGAGTTTAAAACACAAAGCTTGTCATTAAGGACCTGAATATCCAAGTCCAGAAACATCTCTATGAAACCATCTGAATTGTTATCCCCTGACTTTTAATATTTTTTGCCTTTAAATCTTTGATTTAAATACCAACTCAGAAGCATTGCTGAGACTACAAGAACAATTTATTTTACAGTTTTTAGAAATTGCATTACAATATTTACAGAAATGATTCCTAATTGCAGTTAAACACAATGTTACTTCCTTTGATAATTGGTTTGTTGTGCAACTTGAAGCACCAACTGTGAGCCTAGATTAAATTTTATTTTGTTTTTTTAATGTAATTTTGGTATCCAGAAAAAAGGAATAGAGGAGCCCTTCAGAAATATTCATATTAAAATTCCTTTTCATCTCATCTTTACGTGTATCAATCAAATTATTAATAGATTGCTTGTGTAATGTATATATGTGTCATTTCTTCTTATGTCTGAAGTATTGTATTTGCCAAATTCATTTTTCAAAACTTTAAAATAATATTTATTGCAAATGATCCCCAAATTGTTCCTTAGATTATCAATGTTAATGATTACAAATCTTTCTTGTAGTTCTTTGATTGCTTTTAAATTTTTAGGCTGTTTCAGATTTACCTCGTTTAAATTCTTTATGTGGGATTTGTAACGATAAATTCGGTTCCCAAAGACTGTTTTCATGTTTGATAACCATGCTTCAAATTTCTGAAATTCCATTTTTTCTTTCTATGCCCATTTCATACAGTAGGAATCAAATGCCTAACGTGTATCCTGAAAAATACTGACAATGTTTAACTTTAGACTTATCTGAAATTTTGTACGTTTTGTCATCAATTCTTCTAAAACTGAATTCTGTATTATATCCAAATTACCTGTTTATACATGTTTGTGGCATGCATCAACAAATTTAGAATGTATATATTGATATTATATCTATACAAGTGAATAAGCATTCTAATGCTTATTCACATATTTGATATCTTCTCCGAAACCATCAATCAGATTATGAATTTCATTGTTCTTTTTGGGCAAATCTTAAAAAAATGCAATGGTATAAATATATTACAGCTGAGCATAGGACTATTACAGTCCTCCTGCTTTTATTTGGCCTTTCAACTCTTCCTTGTGTGACTTTTGGGGCTCAAAAATAGAAAACTCTATGACATTATGGCACCTACTTCAAAACTGTATAAACATTTTTAAAATCAATTTTATCCCAAGACAAAAAATTCAGTTCCTGCAAAGTGGTCAATGGTATCGTTTCAGAAAGCTTGCAGACCTTAAATTTGGAAATTTTGCGAACGAGCTGAAATAAAATTGTGAATCTATATCCACTCACAAAACAGCTTAAAGGTCTGGGAAAATCTCTAAGTTGATTCGATGTTGTATTTTTACAAATCTAGGCATCCATCTAATTATGAATACAGACAGCTTCATTGGTGAAACGATCAATTGACGGGGTCAATGTCGACATAGTATGCAACATGGCTCATAACCATCCTGGCACTTAAAATGAAAACAATGAGATAAATAATAATAAAACAGCTCATTTTGCAAATAATGGTTTTTGCTATCTTAGTGAATATTTTGGTTGTATGGAACAGGGAAAGGTTTTAAAACAATAATATTGTAAAGTTTTAATTGTTGAGTCGCTCATGGCAATATGGCTGTAGCTATTGCGTGGGACATACAAACTGTAACAACCAGAAAGTCATGGGCGATGCAGTTGATTGAACGATAGAACAATGCTAAGTGGTTAATGGCACATATTGTGCCCATATACGTGATCAAAGCAGTTTGTGAATGGCCCTTATAAAACATTGCAGTAAGGATTGCATGAACGCGTCAGGTGACTAACAGGACAAGCAACAATAAGATAGATAGTCACTAAAGTTTGCTAGGTTAAAAGCAAAAGAATATTTCAGTTTTTAGATTGTAAAGGCTGGAACAACGAAAGTGAACATAGTACACGAAAACACAATTTTCTGGTGTATAGGATTGGACAACCATGACTGTTTTTATGACTTTGGACCAAGCCAGCATCTCTTTTAACCTCGAATGTTTTCAAAATAGGGTCACTTGAGTTCAGTTCAACTTTCACCATAATCTTGCCATCCGTTGTATAGGTATTATGAATAAATCTCTCCCTCTTCATTTGCCGTGCCAACTATGCAAGCTTGTTGCGAAATCGTGTTGTATCTTAACTGATGAAGATGTATCCTCTGTTTATTGGAGGTGTCCCCAGAAAGTGTATAATAGTGACAGAGAAAGCAGATGCCATTGACAACAATGTAATGTTCAGGTTAGAAATATGGATAACAAGTTTGGGCAATTTCTGTCAAAATGTATTGTATAATGCTTCGCCTCTCTTTCCATATCGTCCACTATTTTATCGTCATGTATGTGTTGCTATAGTTGGTAGTGGCGGTCTCTATCAAAGTGGGGTCCCTTTCTAAGGGAATAGTTTTGATTAGATCCGCACATAATAGTCTTTCTTTCTTCCAGAGTGACCATGTAAAGGATTATGTCATGCCCATGTATGTATAAGAGGATAAGTATATTCACTATTTTCTCTGGTCGACACGACGATTTCAATTTTGATGGTCTTGACTCCCTAAGTAATTTACCAGGCAAATATTCTAGATTTCACATGTACGTCAGTTACACATTTCATATATACGTCAGGAACATGGACATACACCAATTGATTGGCAAGTGTTGTGTCACCACTATCCACAAAAAATATTCATCTCATTAAAAGTATTTTAGAACGCCCTTCTCGCCTTCTATGAGGATATTGGCTGGACAACTTGGACTTCAGGCAACGTTACACACGCACCAAAGTGTCTCTATAAACTGTCTCATTTTGATTCACGAGAGTCAAAAACTTCGATTGACAAATGGCTACCTTTTGATTGAAAGCTGCCAAATTTTTTGAATCCCAGTTGTCGATCATTTTGATGGACCAATGTTACGTTATCAGGATCCATAACTATGCACCTCGTAACTGAGGTACCTCAACCGGCACAATGATACTTACAGTGCAGCCATGCAGTCTTATATGAAAACATGAATTGAAAAATGAATGGGAGGTTTACACACACACAAAAACACACATACACACACACGTATATATATATATATATATATATATATATATATATATATATATATATATATATATATATATATATATATATATATGTACATATATATATACATATATATATATATATATGTACATATATATTAGACAGGGACAAGTCAGCTTATGGAGAGTAAAGAGTTCGGACTGGATACTGACTACTAGGAAGTGGTTCTGGGCAAAAAGACACAAATACAATATATATATATATATATATTTGATCAATGCGGACCATTGGTTTTTCAACAAATAAAAGGTATTCCAATGGGTAGCAACTGCTCCCCTTTACTGGCAGATTTATGTTTAATCTGGCTTGAATTTAAGTATATGGATAAATTGATGAAAAAGGACTTTCAAATCGCTACAAAATTATCAAACAATGCAAGATATATAGATGACATGGCTTGCATAAATGTACAAAATTTCAGTGAAATTGCTAAAGAAATTTACCTAAAAGATATCCCTTTGGAGGGTAACAATTCAGATGGTTTCAGGGATGTGTTTTTGGACTTGGATATTCAGGTCACTAGGGACAGGTTTTGTATTTGAGGTCTATCACAAAATAAATTAGTTAAACTTTGGCTTAGTTAATTATCCCTTCCCAGACAGTAATATTCCAGAAACTATTGGATGTAACACGTTTTGGTCACAGATTTTGAGATTTAGTCGTATTTGTTCTAAATTTCAGGATTTTGCATCTAGAACCAAATTTATTAACAATAAACTAGAGTCAAGAGGATTCAAATATGTACTTTTGATCAAATATTTCTACAAATTATGCTATAAATATCCCGAGATGGTTAGAAAGTTTGGCTTCAATAATTTTAGAGAATTTAGACTTTTTTTGTTAGTTAATTTTATCTTTTGACATCATTCTGTCTTAATATTCACCTTTTAGACATTTTAGGCTAGCTTGTTGTCTGTTAGGTCAAACCCTCAGGGGCTATATGTAGCAAGCAGCTACTCACACGACAGTTACAAGCTTGCCTAATTGTAATTGATAGCTGGTTAAGAAATATATTTTCATTGCAATCTCTTGACTTAAATACAAATGACTTTAATTGTTTTCGGACTTGCCCTATAATTTTGCTGTTAATATCCAAAATTATTACACAGTTTGGCTACAATAATGTATAGTTTTTAGACTTGTCTGTTTTGCTACTTAAGTTAATCTTTTGGCATCATTCTGTTTTAATGTTTACCTTTTAGACAATTTAGGCTAGCTTGTTTTCTGTTAGGTCAAACCCCAGGGGCTATAGGTAGCAAGCAGCTTCTGACGACAGTTACAAGCTTGCCTAATTGTAATTGATTTCTGGTTAAAAAATATTATATTTTCATTGCATTCTATTGTCTTAAATACAAATGAATTTCATTCTTTCCGGACTTGCTCTATAATTTTGCTGTTAAAATCCAAAGATTATTAGAAAGTTTGGCTACAATAATGTATAGTTTTTAGACTTGTCTGTTTTGCTACTCAAGTTAATATTTTGGCATCATTCAGTTTTTATGTTCACCTTTTAGACATTATAGGCAAGCTTGTTTTCTGTAAAGCCAAACCCTCAGGAGCTATAGGTAGCAAGCAGCCACTGACGACAGTTACAAGCTTGCCTAATCTTATTTAAAATCCTGTTGAGAAAAAATGTTTTGATAACATGTTTTGGGAAAAAATACTAATGAATCATTCTTTTCTGGCATGTCTAAATGCATATTTACTCAATTATTAAAAACTCATTCAAAATTTACAGTATTTTCTCAAATGTCACAAACCTGACACATCACGTTGATACATTGACTCAGGGTTGGCAGTTAAATAGAGCTTAATTGTTTAAGGGGGTAGGTGTCATCATAGAGTTTGTTTTACATTATTGGTGCAGGATGTCCATTGTTGCAGTCCTTGTGAGGATTCCCTTGGGTTAAAGAGGTAGTTTAGCTGCAACTGTTTATTTTACTATCACTGGGACTGAATATAATGCCCCAGCTTGTTTCCACTTCAGTTATACACTGGCCGGTGGTTTAACTATGATAAGCTGCCCAGCTAGAAAGGGCACATCTTGGTTCTGGGGTAAGTCAAATTGTTCTTATCTGACTCTGTACTATACAAATTTAGTAATTAAGGTTTGTTTGACAGGTCTTCTTCTTTCATAATGAAGCTCTGCATTCATAAGCAAAACTTCACATATTCAGCTAATTCATCATTTGCCACATTCATATTTATTCTTTATTATTTGGTTTGTCTTTACTGAATATTTAGCTAAGACAAGGAGCTGCTACTCAGAGAGACATGTAGGAGTACAGGCTCATGTTGAGTAGGTACCCGCTGAAGACCCTTTAAATTATTTGGGCTGATACAGCCTATGTCAAAATTTTACAGTGGAACGTGTGCGATATGGACAATAGTAATTCCATATGCATATAGATTAGACAGGGACAGGTTAGCTTATGGACAGTAAAGAGGTCTGACTGCGGAATAGGATACTGACTACGAGGAAATGGTTCTGGGCAAAAAAAACACAAATACAATATATGTATATATATTTATATATATATATATATATATATATATATATATATATATATATATATATATATATATATATATATATATGTATGTATATATATATATATACATATATATGTATATATATATATGTATGTTGATTTGTATGCTTATTAGTCATGAAAATTTTCTGAAACTAAATAGCAAAGAGCATTTATTGGTCTGTTTGCTGACTCTTGCTATTTGATTTGTTTAGCTGGCTTCACTCGAGGGGGAATGGAGCTTCAGCCTTGGTCGGTTCGGGGCTTCGCTGCTTGTGGGACCTAGTTCGGGGTGCACTCCCGGTGTTTGCATTGATTTGAATGTGGTTGGTCTGCATGGGTCGTGGACTGGGTCACCTGAGTAGGGACATGTTGGGCTCACCATTGCAATTTGCTCTGTCCTGCTTGAGTGAAGCTAACAATTCCACATTTTGATACTTTTCATATGCTGTCACTATGGGTGCTTCCTGTTTTATTCTTAGTACTCTATTTTAGTTTAGCTTAAAGTAAATGTACCTGTACGTTTTCTTTTGTTTTATTTGATTTGTTGTACAATTTACATGTGCTCTTCATGTATTTTATGTTTGTTCTTTTCCTCGCTTGCAATAGTTTTAATAAAATTATTATATATATAACATTAATTATTTCTTGACCATTTTCAAGACCCTGTGATGTAATATACATACAATGTAAAGCTTGCCCATATAATTTATGCCATTCCTTTCCTTAACTGTCATATAGGGCCGATGGCTATCTTGGATAACCGGTCAACCACTAACCATGACTGAATGGGCATCGCCTACTCCAGTGGAGAAAAAAATTATAACTATCGATAAAATTTCACATGATGCGCACAAGTCCCAGCTATTGTAATTTGCCTTGCAGGAGAAACAACCATATAACTCAGCAAATTTGCGGTGTGCTGCCCTTACATTTATCGCACCTTTTCAGCGTACTGCCTGGTTTACTATTGAATGTGAAAAGTGTTTCATCGTACCTTCGTTTATATGTCAGAGACAAAGAAATTATGTAATGAAAATGTTCTCTCGTTAGCCATAGGAACTAGAATTGGTTGGTTTGTCCGAAGTTTTGGTTATTATTTAACAACAATTGCTTGCTTCCAGATTACACACAAGATGCATACAAAGACTTTGAGCTTGCAGAATAACAATGTTCTTCCCTAAAGTCAAAGGTTTTCTTTTTTAATTTGTCTGTTTTCACTACATCATCAAATTTTGGGAGAGTTGGGGACCTTGCATTCAAATCTATAAAGAGAGTCCAGTGTCTCAAAATGCGGGTTTCATAACCACAAGTACTTGTTTCATCTATTTGATTTTACATGGATTGTCAAGTATATGGACATTGCCTCACAAACTAAAGGGCTTTTGATTTTAACGGGACATAACCCTCCAGGCAATCACAATCACAGACAATTGTTGTGATATACATGGGACGGAACGCAACAAAAAACCGAAGACGTCTTGTTTTGCCGATAGGTGCAATATGTTTATTGAACCCATGGAATCATTCGCCAATATACAGCAAAGCCATCCAGGTTCCTTCCTAGATTTACAATTCACTGATACTTACTGGTTGCATGAATGCATGCATACATACACTGAAAATAAGTACCATAACTATTATTAACATGATGTATCACAATTGTATCAAACGTTTAACACACTTATATGTATAGTCTTAACTATAATTTTACAATGTACCATATACCAAAAATATTATACCTTTTAACCATATCAATTTACCTTTTTTGTTTTAAACCTTTAACTTTGCCAACTTTCCATTCTATTATTTCCATCGTTTACATACCAATTTTCATGCACACGCTTATACAAGCGTTTTTAAAGCTTTTCAAACTTTCAAGCACTTTTCAACTACTTTACTTTTACAAACATGCAAGATTTGATATTTGCATACGAATCGCAAGTAATGCCTGCCGATGTAAACGCCATCTATTGAGAAATCCATGAATTAACGCATGGAAACCACACCCTAGATTAGGCTGTCTACCTTCACGTCTTTTCGATACGCGACCTGTGCTCATTTTTATTAGCAATTTACTCCCTCTCGCTTTGCGGTTTATCCTCATTCTTACTATTAACTTACTTTCTCTGTCTGCTTTTACTAACAAACATTTTCTTTTTTCCTTATTGATAAACACATTTACCAATCGTGCAAATTTATAATATTCTAACGACATAATTACCTTTTCTCGCGTACAATGTATATACTGCACACTTTTTGAACCACATAATGCATTTTATACTTATACTAAGCATTTCAACTTAATATATATATATATATATATATATATATATATATATATATATATATATATATATATATATATATATATATATATATATATTTCTACTCTGTTTATAATCCGCTTTATACTTGATAATATATTTCATGCATGAACTTCATGTACTGTATATATATCCACCTGTTCAGCAATTGCGGATACATGCCTGCGCAGCATATATGAATGCATTTTACATGACATTAAAATTATTCATTACTATAAAGCGCAAGTGTCAACATTATTATTTGTCTATACCAATTTAGCTCTTTCATTAAACTTACCAATTAAATTTGGCGTCCTAAGGCTGTATACGATATCGCCCAATGTTCGGCACAGATACCACGGGTAAGCCCTATTCCTTTGGGTTTGAAGTCGAATAAGCTTCGAAACCTTGAGTATATAGTTGACATGTGGACAGTAGAATAATGCCAAAGACCTAGCATTATAAAATCGGCAGGCTGCTTGCCCGGAGCCGGTCCCAAGAAATAGGCCTCTCAATCCTTCAAGATGTTATGGGGCAAGGATGAAACCGGCTTGCACCACTGCTTATATACCAGGAAACCACCCCCAATCAACTCAAACTGGTAAAACAACATTCTTTCCATACAAAATCTGTCGGACCTTCCTGAGCTTATAATGATATGCAAATGACTTAACCTAAATAGGCTGGATTTCACATAAGACAATGCTATTAATAAATGGACGGAAGAACTGAATTGTACCAGACCGACCTCGATACAAACTGTGGCACCTAATGGGCTGACTGAAATGACAATCGTGCAATCATACCAGAACAAACCACAAATTTAACAACTCGCTACAATATGTGCATGCTATAATATGGATGCGCGGATAAATTTATGACCTAACAATGAAATGACACTAAAGCCCTATGCTTAATCCAAAATCAGATCTACCTATATCTGACAATTGTAATGACTGCAGATTTATATTTCCCTCAATCCAATTCTCCCATCTGAAGAGTCATGTCAATTGTGTTCATTCACCCAAGGAGTTTTATGTCAAAGAGCCAAAAATATCAGAAAAAATAACTACACATTGCATCTCTTTCATTGTGCAAGCCTGGATTGCTTTTTGAACCTATACATTTGTGATGGTCATCAGGATTGTGTAGAGGGGAATGATGAACATTCCTGCAAAAATACTTGCACACTAAATCATGGAGGTACAGAAGAATTAGATATATGTCTGAGAATATATCCGAGGCACTTCTGTGAATGAGTCATTATTCTTTCAATGTAAGATGACAGGCTGTATCCCATTCTCCTTTTTGTGCGACTTGAAGTTTGATTGTTTGGATGCTTCGGACGAGATGAACTTCCCATTCGCCACAAATCCTCATTCCAGATTGATAAATGATTCTGGGTTGGAGCAACAAAATCGAAGTGCATGTAGAAATCCCCACTTATTGCCATGCAAAAAACACAAACACACCCCTTGCTATCCACGCACCTTAGTTTGCCACTGTGACAGAAATGAGGTAGATCTGTCAATGCATTGACCAGAGTGGCAGCATTTGTCAGAATGTATGTATTTCCCTGGCTTTGTTTTTTTTTTCAAATGCCCTGAATCATATTGCGTGCCTACCAGGTTTTTGAGTGATGGCATCTGGGATTGTCTGCAAGGGCAGGACGATTTGGCGGAAATCAGTTGCAAGCCCAGCTTTAGATGCAAGGATGCTTTATGCGATGGTGTTGTACAGTGCACGGTCGCAATAGATGATGAAGAATTATGCTTATTATCCTACATATGTCCACCTACTTGTTTCTGTAGAGGGTATGTTGTTGACTGCAAAGGGAAGAAACTTTCACAGATACCAAAAACATATGTTTATCTAAAGCTATTATTTTCAAAAAACAATGAAATTACAAAGTTCGAAAGGTTTCAAGTAGTACAGAAAAAAACATGGTCCATATTCATTAATTCCAAAACCAACAATGACAGCAAAGAGATTCCAGACTTGCCAAAGCATCAACATTTCTTTTCTAATACCAATGTGAAGAATCAAATTTCACTCCTGACTTGAGACAGGCAGTCACCCATAAAAGGCAACTGGTGGTTTTAAACCGGTCCTCTCAACCTTAGAAATATTCATCATTAACTGCAGACACTAGTTCATTTCCAAAATGTATAGGCCTAAGCACCCAAAATACAAATTTCATTACTTCGGCCAAAAATAAAAAGAGACCTGCTCCGAAAGGAAACTTTACAATTCTTTATGTACTGGATATATCTGAGAACAGGATACAGGAAATCGTAAGTGGTGCATTTGTTAATACCAATTTTTTATGGCAATTAGATTTTGAAAAATAATGAGCTACACCAGATTTCTATGTATATTTTTGCACAACTTCACTTTTTACAAGATTTAGAGCTTACCGGAAACCCAATCCGAAGTATTTGCAAAATGGGATTATGTAAGCTCCCGAGAATCCGTACTTTAAACTTGGGAGGTCTACCTCTTGTGCATGTTGACGAAGACGCGTTTTCGGGACTTTTTTACCTTGAAAACTTTAACATTTCAGATAACAAATAAACAAAACTCTGCCAAAAGGAATGGTATCTGACTTACCAACACTGGTCTCTTTCCAAACTGATGCCGTTCTCTTTTGATGCTACCTGACTAGCTTACAGGTTTCTTGCCCTCAACCTGTATGGTGGAAAAAAAAAGCAGAGTTATTACCAAACCTGTCATTTATTATGAATTATTTTTACCGTAAATATTACTTTAATCTCAATAGTAATTGCATCAGTATGTGTTCGAAAACATCAATATTTTGCTTTTGCCGCATGGTTAGCTATTCTAATCGCTGGTTCGGATTTAGGCATAGCTTTGTACCTTCTTATCTTAGGTATTGCAGATATGATCATTAATGGCGGAATAATATCGTTGATGGCAAAACGGACTCCTAGCGTTGTTTGCATTGCAGTTATGATTTTGTCTTTTACCTTGCATACATTTTCTATATTTCTTTTAACCTTCCTTGCATATATACGCCTAATTTCGACCCTTTTAATTTTTAGAAGTAGAATGATTAAGAAGTATGTGATACCAGTATCAATAGTAGGCTTCTTGTGTGTCATTACCATGGGAGTGCTAATAATCAGCAAAAGTTCTAACAAAAATGGATCATTCATATGCCTTTCCCATATACTTTATGCCAACAGACATTCTTGTTTTTGGGAACGAAATCTGTATTTATTTATTTTTACGATTTTTACTCTATTCATTTTTTCCCGCGTCATAATTTTCAGAATTGCACAGTCACCAGGAAAAAAGTTTGAAAACATTGGTACAAATAAAGCTCTTTTTGCTAAAGTCGTGATGAAAATTTTATTGTCATTTGCTAGCTGTGCCTGTACCGTGTACATTATACAATTGGGCATATCTGATAGAGAAAATTCTCTTTATTCTGACATTACTTTGATATTCACTGTGTCTTTTTGTGCACTGACAAATCCCCTGAATCACATACACAAATCGCGAGATGTGGCAAATCTCCTGAGAAAAATCTGGATTCAGCTGGGGCTATTACTAATCAAAAAAACCCCACATCCTTGGCCAAACTCTTAATCCACAGTTCCTCCTGATAGTTATACACAGAAAATTGTAACCTCAATTATGTACATTGAAATATGTAACATTTCCTGATATCCATTTAGTATGTACTGCGTCATCTTTGGATTGGTTCGAATTAAAAAAAAAAATAATAATACAAAAAAAAAAAAATAATAAAAAAAAAAAAAATAAATAAAAAAAAAATAAAATAAAAAAAATAACGACCTCATCCACATGCGTAGTGCTTAATTTCATATGGGGATTGCATATTTTTTGCTCTTCATCTCCATCACCATCAATGTATCATGAACTCTTCCACCACTTTAAGCGACTGTAGCCAAATTGTCTGCTGTCCGCGGGATGCGACTGTAGTCGAATTCCAGGTTGGCTGCAAAAATTATGAAACATTTGACCTGTAAAAAGACAGCGTTAACTCTCACTCTGTAAAAGTGCATAATACACGTAAGTTGTTCTTAAAAGAATTAAAATGAATTTGTTTTTAAACAGTTTTAGATATGAATATGAGGTTTGTACAAGAGGAAAGGGTTTGTAACCTGCAGCTGGCCTGCATAAACTGACACTGTTGGCATAAAGTCCTATGCACCATAAGCAAAACAATGTTTACATAATATTGTTTATCTTTATTTTTTGTATTCAAATTTATGTGAATGATTCAAAGGAACAAAAATATATGAATTTTTAGTTGGAATAAATGGCAGCTTGGGATTAATATCTGGCTTTAGGTGTTTTAGGTCTTTAATTATAAAATACTTGCAAAATGGTATGACCTTTGACCTTAGAAATGGCTTGTGACCATGACACTGACCTTGCATAATAAACATGATGTATTTTGCTATTGCTGACATGTTGAAATGAATATCATGAGAAGTTTTTAGTAACATGCTTACAACGACGCATGAAAATTTAACTGTTTGTAAAGTTACGTTCAACTGCTCTGGCTTCAAGTCCATATTGCATCGTGTCATTCCGCATGTAAATGCAGGTAATGACATATAATGAATAGGAGTCGATATTTTTTGCATGCAAATATATGTGACCCCATATGGACACAGTAAGCGCATAAATGGGCTTTCTGACGGAAACGGCCGATTGAAAGGGTTGTTGGTCACAACTTTGATGACGTCACAGGTGTAATACTTGGAAGCGTTCGTGCTGCTTTCAACATACCTGACTCAGGAACAGATAGTATCAGCACAGAGAACAGCTCGGATTTTCACAGCTACAATGACTTGTATGGGGATCAGAAAGATACAAGAAATTCAGAAGGACAATTTTACCGGGCCGGGGGGGGGGGGGGCACGTTGAATGACAGCATGAGCCGGCAGGACCAGGAGACTTGAAGCCCGACGACACTGGAGCCGTTGGCGGTATGCTGTTGCTCTGGTCTGCACTTGGGATTGCGGAACTCGGTCAAAACATACCAGGTCAAGTCAAAACGTACCAAGGTCAAAACATACTCTGGTCAAAACGTACCCAGGTACGTTTTCATCTATCAAAATGAACCCATATCAAAATGTACCCAACTCAAAACGTACCCAGGTCAAACCGTCCCCATCGTTTTCCACGACGGAGTACAAGGTTTCTCTTCATATTCTCGGCCTCTGTTGCTCATTTCGTTGCTGTCAGTATAATGATCCCAGTGTAATTGGACGTACTTACTGGATGCAATGGACAAAAAATTAGGTTTGTCTGTAAGAAGATGTATTGTGCATTATTCATGCTACTGCTGATAAATGGAAACACACATTTGGCGTCATATGTGTAAGATCCGCTATCATTATGACTACCTGTCAACCAACTATAATTCAACTATAGTGCAATAAAAGCTCCAGACAATTCAAGATGTAATGGTACACAATGAAGAGAAGCAGAAGTAAGTGAGATTAAAAAAACCTCATAAAATCAAAATGACGGTCACAGTCATTGTAGTTTTAGAAGAAGTATGGGTAGGAAATTCATAAATAATACTATGACATAAGAATAGATACAAAATTGAACAAAACAAGGCTAATTATGGATTACAAATGTGGCAATCAATAATTTTGCTGATCAATTAAATAAGATATGAGGAAAAGCAGAGTAGGAATGGGTGTTTATTTTATCTGTAACTTTCTGAGGTGTATTGTTCAGAACATTGGGGAAATGGTGGGCCTACTGTATACGTTTTTATTAAGATTATAAGATGGAATAGGAATACGGGGTATATTTCGATTTCTAGATGCAAAGGGGTGAGTGGCAAGTATTCCAGGGTGAATACAGTTGGCTAAAGTATCCAGGAATATCATTTTTAGAATGTCGATAGTAAAATTTAAGAAACCTGGTATGCATAATATCAGATAACTGAGGGTTATTTTGTTGCTTAAAAAGTGTTTCAGTATGGGCATTGTAAGTGGTGCAATATATTGTGCGTATGGCTTTCTTCTGAAGTTTGGTTATCCTGTCACAGGTAACCCCAGGCAAGAATTGAATAGTTAAGATGTGGGAAAAGAAGATAATTGTATATTTGAAAAGTGCTTTAGAAGGCAAGAAGTTGCGAACTTTTTCAAAAAATCCAACAATTCTAGGAATTTTATTTGAAATTTTATTGATATGAGGTTTCCAACTCTTAAGATTCATTGATACGTAGTCGTAAAAAATAAAACTGGCTTTGTCTTTCAATGGCAGTATTGGCTATTTTTAAGGTGAAGTTGGCAACAGTTTTTCGCTGAGGCAGGCAAAGGAATAACCATGTATTTAGTTTGGAGATGTTCTACGATAATTTGTTAGTATTCACCTATTTGTACACTTTGTCTAATTCAAGATCAATTTTGCCACGTATACAACCTTTGCTTGAACATGGATCTTGATCAAACAGGCATGAAAATCTCAGTAGAGAAGTATCGTCAGCATCCACAATAGGAAAAGATTTGGAAGAAGCTGTTTGGATATCATGAACATGTATAATAAAGAGAAGGGGGCCGAGAATAGAGCCTTGTGGTGCACCACAAGTAACTGGAAGCAATATTAACTACTCAACATTTAAACTTACATATTGTTATCTATTTAGAAAAAAAAAACTTCAAACCAAAGTAAGGCAGTACCTGTAATACCGTAATAGTTTAATTTTCTCAGCAGGATATTGTGATCGAGAGTGTCAAACGCATTTGACAAATCAAGAGAAGAAATCAACATCAATAAATTCATAAGCGAGAGTCTCAGTGGAATGTAGCTTCCTAAACGCATGCTGGTTTTGTGAAGTAAATTACGTAAAGTGAAGTTAAGATAAAGTTGGTTATAGACAGTTTTCTCAAAGATTTTCGCAAAAGCTGGCAGAAAAGAAATCGGCCTATAGTGATCGAGAATGTGGTTATCATCTTTTAATATAGGCATAACTTTGGCAATTATGAGTTTGTCTGGTGAAAACTCCAGTATTTAGAGATTGATTTACAATAAAAGTCAAGAGAGGCGCTATGTGTTTATTTATATCTTTCAAACGTTTCTTTGAAGATCGTCATTTCTTCTGCTCGTTAAAGGTTAAAGATTGCTGATAATTATCTCAATATCTCCTGGATCCACACGTGCAAAGGAAAACATTTCTTCAATGTAGCTGGTACGATAAGTAGAAAAAGGGGCAACATTGTATGTGCATTGTTTGGCAGGCAGCTTTACGCCAATATATATGAAGAAAAAATTAAACCGTTCATATATTTCATGTTCCTTTATTACCCTTGTTTTTGGATTCACTTATAGACTTTTTGCACTGACCAGAGTAATTGTTTCTTCAATAAACGAATGTTATTGTGAAATATTTGCTTAAAAACATATGAGTTCTGTTTACCAGTGTAATTTATTTATTTATTTATTTTCTTATTTACTTACTTACTTCCTTACTAACTAACTTATTTATTTATTTATTTATTTATTCATTCATTCATTCATTCATTCATTCTTTCATTCATTCATTCATTCATTTATTTATTTATTTATTTATTTATTTATTTATTTATTTATTTATTTATTTATTTATTTATTTATTTATTTATTTATTTATTTATCAGCGGGTGTAGCAACTGTGGTGTGTTTAAGTTGCTTACACAAGTTATCCCAATATTTGATGGATCCAAGTGTACCATTTTCCATCTAAGGGGGTCGCTGTTGCTTGTATTTACTCTGCTTTACAGTTTTAATTGCTAATTTTTATCTTTCTGCGTCAATAATAATATTCATTAAATCATTATAATTTGAACTGGTGTCACTATGTACATTTTAATCAAGGACAGTTGAGAAGTCAGTATTATTGATTTCTTGAACAAAATTATGTGTTGATTGGTGATCATTAGATTCTAATTTGATATATTTGAGAGGGCGTTGCAAATTAAGCTTTTGGTTTAAGCAAATAAAGTAAGGTACATTGTCCGATAAATTTGATCAAATGATGCCAGCTGAACTGGCTTTCTTTGAATGAGATAGGTTACAAAATATCTTATCAATTGGGTTGCTCTTCCCGTCGAAAAACGAGTAGGTAAAATGATTTGCTGCCAGAAGGCACTGCTCCGCATACTATTTAAAAATTCGGGGTTATTTTCCCCGAAGTTGATTTGCAGTAAATCAATGTTTGTAAAAGTACCAATATCATCATTTCTATCACGTTGTGGCCTGTAAATATTGCAAAGCGTTATTGTATTTTGTAAACCATTTTCAAAGATGTCTATAAACTGGCCTTCCCAAATGGTTGTAGGAGAGTAAAATTCAGGAATTTTGAAATCTTTATGCAAATAAATTAATAGCCACCTTGTGAGCAACAAGTAGCTT
>CAXHWN010000642.1:0-18086 GCA_964020975.1 Hermodice carunculata
CCTTACACTGTGGTATTGTGGATTCACATTGGTCCCAGTTGTGCCATGGCCCCAACATAAAGCACACAGGTAACCCAGTACCAGATGCACTTTTTCACCTTTCTGGCTGTTGTCTTGTTTTCATGAAGGACATTTTTTGTGTGTGTGACTGCTCAGGCATACCCTTAGCTATCTTGATGAAAAAGAATTCATTTGAAAAAACCCTGTCTGTGTGCTTATGAAATCGAACATTTGGTGAAAATTGGATTGGTGTCGTCATGTATATTGCCTTGAAGGGATTCGAGATCAACCATTTGAAATGACTCCAAACTGGTATGAATCAAAGTCAATGCGTGTTGTTAATTTTGCTGCATCAGATGACCACTGGTCGTTATCTTATGGGCAGAAATTGGAATGGCATCTCGACCTCAATTGTATAAAGCTTTCAACTAGAGTATTTTTGCATGATATGACTTTTTATTCCATTTTCGTTGAGAGTGCGATGGTCCGAAGAGATATGTAAAATTTTTCAATGTGAAATGCCCCTAATAAGCAGAATTTGAAATGATACATTTGTTTAGTATTTATCTGATGCGAAATGGCTAATAACCTTTTATACAGACCTTAGAGGCATCCTTATCATAGGTTTGAAGATATTCAAGATTTGAACTGTGAAAATGGCCGGGAAAGTTCATATACTTTCTACAATCTGTGTTCCTGCACATACAGTCTGCCACCACGATAGGATTCTAGGTCAGTTTAGTCCAGGAAGCATAACCTGCAGCCTCGATCTGGTGCCCTAAATGGAGGCCATTTTGAGCCTAGAACCAAGGCAAAAAGCTAAAAGTAGCTGTCTAGTCAATGTGATACAACCACGTTTCCAGAGTTTTTGGCAACATTTCGCCTATGAATGTATGGGAATTGATTTGAAGACTGAAGACCAGCTTTTTTGCCCAACTGTTGTAGTCCTAAGAGGACAACACAATGGGTGTATTCAAAAGTATTTTAAATGATTGATATGAGCTAGAATAGTAAGCAAATTTATTATGTAAGTGAATGGGGACTTGATTTGGTTTCCACCCCAGCCTCAATTCTGGTTTCTGCCACCAGAGGGTAGCAGTGTTCCAAAATATGGTAGGGACTTTTGAATGGAGTGTATAGCAAGTATTGGAAGTGAGACTGGCAATTAGATGAAATGTGCGGTAAATGCAACAGACAGCTAAAAGTCCGGTAAAATTATAGTGAAAAGTCTCCTGGTGGGAAACAGAAGAGTCAACGTGCAGGCGTAAAAAGTAATCTTAAATCCACTCAGAGTGAAGTAACAGTACTCAAGGCTCCATAATGAGTCATAAGCATTTACTATCCACTCCTCTGTTGGCGGCCCTGAGAGTCGCCCCAGCCCATGCCATCATAGCCATTTAGAGACAGTCTGTCGCTACATGGACACTCTGTAATCGTACCGAGAGGTACGTTTACAGTTTGACCAATCAAACCTTAATCCTCCTCAATAGTGGTACCTTGGTGGTACGGTTTGGCAGGCTTATGTTTGGGCAGGGACCTGCCACCCCGTGGCAGCTCCGTGGTTTGGGTGAGCTTATGCTCTGACCGGATGCCGTATCAATCCTCCTGTACCATATATAGCTATACCCTTCTATTCAATTTTGGCAGCAAGTACTATAGACGGGATGCAAATCAGAACGCTTTTAATACAATAAGCTATGACCTATCAAATATGTACTGCAGGGAAAACTTTGAAATTCCCTCGTGCCACCATGTTTGAGCATGACGTCACATATACAAATATATAAGAAATATATATTGCAAAACAGCGCCCTCTAGGGGCCACGGCAACATTAACAAGCAACAACACCAGTGCTACATCAAAGTGCTTGCATTTGGTGTGTTGAGCTATACATTCAAGAAACATTTACACATTAACATTAATGATTCAACTACACTAACGATTAACCCGTCTTATTTCAATAGTGACATTAACTTCTCATGTAAATTGTACATAAAATTACCCTAATTGAAAAAATACTATGATAGCATGTCAGTCGTTTGCAATGGAATATTCGCAGTTGCATGGTGTTAAGCTACGATTTTCAAATGCCTTATAACAGTACTCTGCCATGCTTCTTATTATCTGGTCCGGTGATGTCATCATAAATATTTATTTGTGCACCATGGTCAACGAGTTGAAATTGATAGATTCTTTGTTACAGCATGATTTTAACTCTCTTCTCAATTTCTTATTTTTTTCACACTTAAATGTAAAATGTATCTCATCTTCAATATCATTGTAACCACACTGTTTACATGTTCTTTTTTCCAGGAGAACCGCATTATATCGCCCTATTTTAACATTATTGGCAAATTTATCAACACTAATTCTAAACCTAGTAAGAGCTTTCCTGTGCTCTGAATTGTTAATCACATTTAGATAATTTTCATACTCAAATACAGTATTGAAAGTTCTATAACATCTCAGTTTGTTACCCGCAAAATTGTTGCTTTCATTCTTGTCAAGTATTTCTGTCCATTGCGTGATGTACTCCTTCTTCATATATTACTGACAACATCATACATATCTCCAGCTTCTTTTCCAAATTCCCGTCCATATTTCATTATAATGTAATGCACATTGTAGGACCAAGTATTCTTAATGTCATTCACATTTATTGCGTCTTTATAAGTGGTATATGCCAGGGTGTTGTCATCAGCCTCCTGCAGATGCGTAACATATATAATAACTTGTTGCCAAAGATTATCATAAAGTGGATACTGTCCACTCTTACCATATACAGCTGCATTTGTAGCCTTAGGACCTACCTAAAAGGTATTCACAGAACTGAATATGTAATCTTTCATAGACCCCGTTTAGATTTTTGTCCTCAAACCGCCATGTTTGGTCATTCTTTGGGATATATAATGGCCCCCTTATTTCACACCCATATAAATTAACGGGTTTTATAAGTTGATCAAATAGTCGTAGACCCACATGTGGTTTCAAATTTGCATGGTATCCTACCAACTGCTTCATAGCAAACATTGCTTTTGAGCCTACGTTGTTCCGGTTGTTTGGCAAGGACAGACTTACCATTACTACTTATAGATACTCCCGCAAACTCATACTTTTTAAAATATTTCATCGAACCCTAAATTATCTGGTAAATCGGTGAGGTACAAGTTGAAAGTAAAAGGGCTAAGTATGCCACCCAGTTTAACCCTATGTTTGAGGAACGTAACTCTGTCACACACTTTCTAGATGTAAAACACCCATAAGTTTGATCGTACATTTGTTTCATTACCTGACAAAATTTCTCTTTAATACCACTCTTTTGTACTATGAGTAAGACCTTGTCGTCACACACTGTCGTAAGCCTCCTCAAAATCTTCAAAACATGCATATAGTTTTTTACTCTTTGATGTTTCGACATATTTGTCCATTAATGTACGCAATACATATCAATGATCAGCTGTGCTCGCCTTCTGACGCGATCCTGTCCGAAATTTCCTGATTAGGTTATAATTTTTATCAAAGTTTTGTAATCTGTTGTTGATAACAATACCAAATAATTTACTCATACTGGTATTTATTGCCCCTATAATTTTGTGGTGTTACAGTTGAGCCTTTCCTATGTAGCGATACTATGGACCCCTCAGACCACTCTTGTGGATCAGTACTGTTATATGGAAAGTCTAAAAGTTTATTTCCTAAATTCAAAATTACTCTTCAAATTCAATAAGAAAATCTGTATTTCTAAAATGCAGGAAAGGTACATGGACAAGTTGGGTTGTTCAGCACATACATTATACGCAAGATAAAAATAGGCAGTCATGGTGGTCAGAAAAGTTAATGAGTGTTGGTCAGTGAATTCATCCCCCACTACCCAAATATGAAGAGAAGATACATCGGGTGATTCTAATTTTACTTTGGCAATTTATACGTCATCAGTTGAGAATTTGGTGCAGTGGTCAAGATTTGACGCAGTAAGCTCCCCGAACCACGGGCGCGCCCTAATAAGGGCGTGCCACATCCATATTTGGTGTCGCTCTACTGACCAGCACTCACATCCCTCCAGGTTATATGCTGTAGCCACAGCAGGAGAATGCATTCTGGAGACTTGGGTTGAGCTGCCAACATCATCTGTACAGCTACGGAAATAAAATAGCATCAACTGCCAGTGGATTTGTTATTATACCAACAAGCATTATTAAGCTTTATAAAAGTACCATTTTGAAGAATATCATTATCTTGTGATAAATTTAAAGAACATATTTTGAAGTGTGTTCAATTAATTCACCACTTAAGTTGTCGAATTCCGGCGCTTTTCCAACTTTAAGTTGTTTAATAGCTGTTACAATTTCAGAGCCTTATTCAGGAAAGTATAACTCATTTTCCAGTTTACACAGCTCCTCCATAATTTCTAGATTTCTTCGCTGTATGCCATCAACAAAGAATAGTTTATTATAATATTCAACCCATTCCCCTGCTGTGATCTTATCCGCATCATCTTTGTCACCTTGTTCTGCATTCCTTAGCTTATTAACTGCTTTCCAGTAGAGCTTTTTTGGGACCTGTTTGATGCTGATCTGGTCCTTCTACCTTTTTTCCAGGTGATATTCTAGTATATCGATTATATCATATTATTGTTATCTTGTATAGACTATTTTCTCATGTGTTTAATTTTACTTTAATTTCTATTTATATATAGTTATATTCATTTATGACTTCATTTGTATGATCGTCATTCATCTGTTTTTATTATGTACCACCCAGGACCTGGCGGAAGATCAGTGTTGTCACACTGAGCCAGTAACCATGGTAAAAGAATCAATCAATCAATCAATCAATCAATCAATCAATCAAAGCTTTGTGTCTTTAGTCTTGAGGTTTGTTATTTTGAGTATCAATTTGGCCCTGAAAAGTTAAGTTGATCCAATCATTTTCTTGTACTGTTTATGTGTTTTATAGAACAGTCATCTCAGATAACAGTTACCTGGGTCTTTGTGCAATTGATTCCCCAAGCTTCTGATATAATTTTAAAGTGTCCAACATCCCCGGTTATACCACCGGTTTTTTTTTTTTTTTTTTTTTTTTTTTTTTTTTTTTTTTGGTACTTTAACTTTTGGATTCTTCCTACGTTTTAACACTCTGTCTGCCAGTTTAATCAGCAAGTTATGCAGTTCTTCTACACCTTTGTTTATGTTGTCACTTGTACACATAACGTTAATGTTTTCAGTGTCTTTCTGAACAGCCTCAGTGATACATAGCATTTCAAGAAAAGCAATTGGCCCATAATCAAATTTAAATTTTCCCTGTAATGGGAGCATGGTAGTATCTATATATAGAACATTTCTTGTGTAAGGCATTTACATTGTAAAGGATATCATGCAATGATCTGAAATAACCCCATAGGACTCATGTATCTTAAAGTATATCATGTTATTTATGAGTTACTGATGAAATATGGCATACTCCACTGTACAACCAACATTGTAATAGTGACATATATTACTACCGTTTATATTAAATCACCTAGAACTCCACCATTTAAAGTCAGTCCTTTTTCTTATTGAAATACAACGGCCCAACAAGTCGCGTCTTCGTGATCGCAGTTGTGTCTGTTCATGATTTGGTCATCACAAACATATGTATTTCTATCGACAGCAGCAGCAGCAGCAACAGCCTCCTCCTCCTCCTCCTCCTCCTCCTCCTCCTCCTCCTCCTCCTCCTCCTCCTCCTCCTCCTCCTCCTCCTCCTCCTCATCATCATCATCATCATCATCCAAAATTTAATCCTGCAGGGTGTCTGTCCCTGAATTAAAATCACCTGCTTACATACTTTTGCCTTTTGTAGATAGGTTAGTGATATGTCACTTCAAAAACCTGAACACTTTGTCCTCATGTCTCAATGAAAAAGTAGAGTTTCTTGGATTCGCATATGCTGCTCCCATATAAATATCAGATTCCATCAGGAAAAAGGTTTTTTGACAGTACAGCCACAATAAGTCTGGAGTGTCACTCCTAACGTGTTGCCCCCCTCCCCCCCCCCCCCATCTCATTCTTCACAAGTATTAACATTCCTCCGGACAGGCGCCTTGTTTTTCGATGTTTAACCCTGGACTTCATAAGCGTCTTATACCCAGATATAGACATATCTGTGCTCTTGCCAACATGTGTCTCCGTTATGATAATTATGTCGTGTTTAGTTAACGTTTCAGTACCTCTGGGTCCTCCATCTTGAGGTTCCCGCTGTTTCCATCCGTCAACCCACCAATATACCAATGGCATATATATATATATATATATATATATATATATATATATATATATATATATATATATATATATGTGTGTGTGTGTGTGTGTGTGTGTGTGTGTGTGTGCGCACGAATTAATGGATTTCTCTGATTGCACATTCATGTTTCTCACCAAAAAAGCTGCTTCAACTATGCATTAAACACTTGCTACTTACTGTGACAAAACAGGAGATATGTGTAATTATCTAAGAAAAACTACATATGTGTGTCTATCAATATTCAAGAAAGACCAAAATAAATAAATAAATAAATAAATAAATAAATAAACAAATAAATAAATAAATAAATAAATAAATAAATAAATAAATAAATAAATAAATAAATAAATAAATAAATAAATAAATAAATAAATAATATATACATGCTCTCCTATTGGGTTTTGGTGACTCATCTCGAGGCACTTAAATCTGAGTAAAGGGTCAATTAAGTATCGCGTGGCTGACTGATAAAGAAGACAAAATGCAAACTGGCTTGTATAGGGGTATGATTGTACTAAATTCGGAGTTTATATGTCTGGCATGAGGTGCCCTCGAAAAACTTCACACAAAATTCACATGGAAAGAACGAAAAAGGGAGCGAGAGAACGACAGAAAACATGCTGGTCACTTGGTGTGAGCACACAGAGGGTTAATCTGCAGCTGAATGCGTCCAAAGGTCGCATAATACAGTTACTGACCATGCAGGCTTATGGCGAATGGAAACAAAAGATGCAAGTCGAGTTTTTCTATGCACTTTAATTCATAATCTACATCATCACGGTCTGAACCTTGATTTGTAAGGTCATATGCAGGCCTTTTGGAATTAATGGCGTTCCTGTTGACTTTCTGAGGGACATTGCTGACTTTGCGCATCATATCCCGCTACGCCTCCTTTTGAACTTTCATCCAAAGTATATATTCATCAGTCGCGGAATATTAAGAGAAAATGACATTTCGCACCAGATACTGCAGACCGTTTTGCACGCCAAAGTATTTACCTATCTGTCTTCCGCACACAAAACTCTACACACAAGATGCACTGTTGGTAAACACATTGAAAGAAAAGGGTGGCTTGCTTTATTGATAGCGTCGTGCTCTTTGATTTGATCCAAATAACACGTGACTCATGAGGTAGGATTTCCCGCTAGGGTCAACATCTTTGGGACGGCTGCGTATCCATGTGTGAAGATCTAAAAATCTACATCCCATAAAAAACTTTGTTTGATCCATACAGAATGTTAAAAATACTCCGTAATATCAGATTAAAGGGAAAAAACATACATGTATAGTCGGGTATGCATAGAAAGCTATAATAAAACCACTTTGGTTATATTTCGATATGACCAGGAAAAATATATATGTGTGGGCCCATTCACTTGGCAGATTTCGTCTGCTCAACAGCATGTTCTCCATTTAGGAGTGAATGATCACATAAATTAATTATGCAGGCAATGCTTCGTTGAACCTTTCAACGAAGCACATGGGGAATCATACAAGCAGATAGTAAAATTTGCTTTAAAAAAGTCGTGACGTAACATTGGATCTTTAACATTTTACATGAAAACGGCTATCAAAACGTCATACAATTCGTTGCATTGGTGATAGAAACCCAGGTGATCTCCCCTCCCCTGATATCACCTTTTACCATTGTAAAACTACACATGCATTATCAACCATATAGACATAATTGATAGGCGGGTCAACTTAAAAAAGATATGATAAACAATTAAAACGGGGCAGTGACAGAAAGAAACAATATAATACGAACAGAAGCAAGATATAACTATGCTCAGTATAAAGACAGGTTTTTTTTCAAATTTGGTTTTTTAACACCGAAGAACTGCATGGTGACCAGTCACTAATGGTTCTATGTACGAGTTCCTTGTATGTCATTTTAATAAAAAATTCACACAAATACCGCAAGTCTACCTCTCACTTGACACAACAGGGAAACTGAAGCAAGAATGACACGAATTTTGCAAGCAAGTTGGACCTCCTTGTGTGTAATTTTTTACATAGACTTGTCCATATATCTGAAGCAATATCCGTTACCATTATGCCACCGGAACATGAAGTACAAGATAACCAAACAGATTGGTGAGATTATTTCGTCAATTACATTTATCTTGTACCATTACTTTTACTGATATTTCACTGATCCCCTCTGTATTTGTCAAGAAGTACAGTATGAAAGACAAGTGTTACATATTCATTCCAATCCTGCAGCCTTTGAAAAAAAAGTTTTTACTTTCCTGAATGCTTTACATTTCAGGTACGGAGATACTACCCCAAGATCGATTCAAGCTCGTATATTCGGTCTTATCTGGATTATTGTGGGCGTGACAATTCTCTCCGTGTTCACCGCGACAGTGACAACAGTGCTGACTCAACAGTCCCTGGAACAAGTTCGCAGCTTACATGGGGTTACGGTAAATCAAGCTTGGTTTTTTGCTGACATGGTGAATCATACAAGCAGATACTAAAATTTACTTCATTTTGCATTATTTATATATATATATATTCGTGAATAATGAAGGCTTGATAATATGTGGCTTACTTGTAAGGATGAGTCGTTTTTCCCATTCTTTGCGGGTGATCGTTCAGGACGACGTGTTTTCGGTTTATCGAATCCTTATCTAAGTCACCCCCATGCAATTCTGTTCTGTTTGCGTGACTAGAAGGCCTCCTAGAACCCAGTTTGGTTCCCTGATACTGTCTCTGTCGCATAAAAAAGTTGTCCACCTCAATGTTTGTTCTGTGGGTACCCGAGGCTTGGTGCAAGTGTAAATTAAAAGACGATCGGAGATTGCTGGATCCATGCCCCTCGCTTCATTTATAACATTGCTAATCACAGGTATGATTTTGGAATGATAGTAGTCAATAAAAATAGGCTATCACCGTCTCCCATATACCTGACCTTGTGACCTACTTTTGTGCCTGACACACTCTTGTGTCCAGATACAAAGGTGTGTATGGTTTCATGAATAAAAGTCAAAGGACCCAGATAATTGACAGAGTGACCTACTTTGGGTACATTGCAAACTTTTATATCCAGATGCATCTGTGTGTAAAGTTTCGTAATTATAATTTGAAGGACAAGTGAGTCATAGTCCGGACACGAATAGCAGAGACCCAGATACTTGACCTACTAACCTACTTCTGCGTCATGACACACCTTTAGGTCAAGATATATGTGTGTTAAGTTTCATGAAACGAAGTTAAACAGTAATAATAGATACTGTTATAAATAATAGCCTGGAAATGATTTTACATGGATATGTCACTGTGACCCAGATACTTGACCTACTGACCTATTTTGGTACATGACACACCCATATGTCTGGATGCATCTTTGTGTAAAGTTTCATTAATCTCAGTTTAATACTGAAGGAATTATAGCCCGGACATGATTTTTCAGGGATATTTCACTGTGACCCAGATACTTGATCTAGGGACTTACTTTTGCACATGACATACCCCTATGTCCAGATGTACTCGTGTGTAAAGTTTCATTAATCTAAGTTTAAGGGCAAGCGAATTATACCCCGGACACGTATAGCAGAGGACCAGATACTTAACCGAGTGACCTACGTTCGTTTCATGGCACATTTTTGATCAAGATATATGTGCATGTGAAGTTTTATGAAACGAAGTTAAATAGTGAAGTAATTACAACCCGGACACGATCGTACAAGGATATGTCACTGTGACCCAGATGCTTGAGATAGCGACCTACGGTTGGTTCATGATTCACCTTTATGTCCAGATGCATCTGTGTCTATAGTTTTATTAATCTAACTTGAAGGACAACAGAATTACAGTCTGGACATGACGTGTAATGTAGTTTTACATGATTTTATCACGTGACCCAGAAAATTGACTTAGTGATTAACTTTTGTTTCTTGACACACCTCTAGTCAACATGTACGTGAGTGTGAAATTTCATGAAACTAGGTTGAACAGTAAAGGACTTATAGCCTGGACACGATTTTACAAGGATATATCAATGTGACCCAGATATTTGACCTGGTGACCTATTTTGGTACATGATACATCCTTACATATACATGCATCTGTGTGTAAAGTTTCATTTAACTAAATTACATAGTAAAGGAATTATAGCCTGGACACGATTTTACAAGAATAGGTCACTGTTACCCAGATACGTGACCTAGCGACATGCTTTTGGTGGATGACACACTCTGATGCCCAGATGCACGTACGTGTAAAATTTCATTAATCTAAGTTGAAGGACAAGTGATTCATAGCACGGACACGAAATGCGGACGGACGGACACACGGACGCACGGAAAAGCCATTTCTATATGCCCTTCCTCCGGTAGGAGGGGGGAGGGCAAAATAAAGCTCTGCTCTGGGGTCCATTTGCTTAATCAGGGCAACATCACAATGAAGATGATGGAAGTTGAGCATCTGCATTGAATGACAGTAAGTTATAATATTTGTTGCTGAAATGAAATTTCGTGGGAACTCCCAAAACCTGGCCAGGTTTCAGACCAGATAAAAAGCCTGTCTGCAAAACCAAATGCTTACAAAGTTTGAATACGCTGTCTAAACAATTTCTTATCACTATTGGACATTAAAGCTACTGTCTGATCAGACCAGTCAGAATTTTTAATGTAAACATATTATTTCTAGACAGCCATTTGTGATGCCAAATGGTTATCCATGAATGAATCAAAATACCACAATCAGGAGTTTTCTTTTGATGTTTTAAGGTAGGAGTTGTGAATGGATCGCATGAACATCGGCTGGCAGTATCCGTGGGTTCCAATCCCGTCGGTAAGTATATACTCAATCAACATTGCTGCTAATTAAACCAAAAGCAAAGTAACTCATGCCGTCATCGAGGGCAACTTGAAAATGCATTTCGTACTAATTATGAGTCAGTCCTCTTGTCGAAAAGACGTCAATGTTGCAATGCTCAGTTGCATTCCAAAATCGGGTTGTTTTTTCGGTGACCATATCGTCAAACTGGATTTCCGTTACTAAAATAAAATTTTCATTCTACCCCTGAATCAGGCTGTGTTGCATTCCAGTGAAACACTGAATGTCGCAGTAAAATGACAAACCTGGTTTCTGAAGCACATGGATATTGTTGATATTAGAGCTACTTGTTTTGAGGTTTTGGTACAGGATCACTGCACTCCCCTTGGTACATGTGAGACCAAAGCTTATGCCTTACTGGAATTTCCAGGATATATTGATGGCGAGCAAACTTACACTCACTCACACACGTACATACCACATTCCAAAATTAATGACAATAGTAGTAGTAGTAGTAGTAGTAGTAGTAGTAGTAGTAGTAGTAGTAGTAGTAGTAGTAGTAGTAGTAGTAGTAGTAGTAGTAGTAGTAGTAGTAGTAGTAGTAGTAGTAGAATAGAAAATAAAGAAGCGGGTTTCCTTAGCGGACAAAGAAAGACTGACTTCTTGGTGAGACCTGTTGTTTACTGCTCGTGGATGAAAAAGTTACCGAAGCAGTTCTATGTCCTATTTCAATAATGTTTGAATAGGGTACATGAAGAAAAAACGCTTAAGCATTTCAGAGTATATGATAAAATAATAAATGTATAAATGACCTTTGAAGTGTACCATTTCTAAAGCAGTATCTGTTTCTGCTGAAGACATAAAGTTGTTAACAGATATGTCAAATATGAAAAAGTGGCACCCTTTAAAGCATTTTCGTCACCTGTCCTTTTTACCCGATTGAAACGGGTAAAATGAGATAAGTATCTGGGGTAAAAAGACCACTTAACCATAAGGCCCTTTAACTGGACTCTTAAGCCCTGGTGGTTAACTTTCATCATTTCACCGAATTATCTGCCTTGTTGTTGATGAAAATTCTTTGAGTATGTTTCCTGCTAAGGTCAATTAGAAAATCCAACTAAAAAATCAGCCACATTTTTCCTGCACAGCTCAGCTCTCATTGTACCTAACATGGCAATCATAATCTAAAATGGCGCTGACACTAACAGGGAACATAACTGGCATCTCGAAGAAAACATATAAATTTAGTACATTGCTATTAAATTTGTGTCAATGACGACAAACAATCCAATAACTTCTGGATGATAAAAAGAATCAGAGATTTAAAAAAGAAAAAAAAAAAAGAAAAGAAGCCGCTTGTTTAGCAGGATAAAATTTAATGATATAATCGTTTTAATTTTATCGGTACAATCAAGATGGCTGCATCTCTCTCTCTGTCTCTCTCTCTCTCTGTCTCTCTCTCTCTCTCTCTCTCTCTCTTTCTCTCTCCCTTTCTATCTATCTATCTATCTATCTATCTATCTATCTATCTATCTATCTATCTATCTATCTATCTGTGCGTGTGTGTGTGTGTGTGTGTGTGTGTGTGTGTGTGTGTGTGTGTGTGTAAAACAAGGGGTCCATGGGCCTAAAGCTCTGTTAACTTATAATCTGATGCCCATCACCAAACATTCATTTCCTGAAATGCGTTCCCTTCATTACCCTGTGAAATTAGTCAAGGTCATCTAGATGATGCAACATTAAACTTCTACATGAGTACACGTCGGTGGTACATTTGGTGTTGTTCCCCTTATTCTTTATCGATATATTAAATTTAGTGTTCCTTTCTTGAGTGTTTAGTGACCCTGAAAAATAGGCCAAGGTCACACAACTTCTACATGAGTACACGTCGGTGGTACATTTGGTGTTGTTCCCCTTATTCTTTATCAATATATTAAATTTAGTGTTCCTTTCTTGAGTGTTTAGTGACCCTGAAAAATAGGCCAAGGTCACACAACCTATTACAAGATTTGATCATTGGTCGAATGTATATATGGAATAAGTTAAACAGTTCCACCTTAATTTTTGATCAAAATAATTAATTTAATTTAAAAACAAAAATCATTTCTTGAGGATTCCGTGCGTTACCTTGGCAATTCTAGGCCAAGGTCACCCATATTATGCAATATCGGACATTTGGTATAGCTAGCCTTCCTATTTCTAAAAAACAAGAAAAAAATAGATTCTTCACTACTATATATATATATATATATATATATATATATATATATATATATATATATATATATATATATATATATATGTATATATATATATATATATATATATATATATATATATATATATCAAACACGCCACCAATGAGGGTAGACGCAATTTCACTCTTTTATCCCTTTGACTTCGCAACGTATGTGGCTTTGAATAGGCCTATGCTATCCTGTCACGAGAAAATGATTAATATGTGAATTTCATTCCTTACCGTCACGCCACATTTTGATTTTAGATCTGCAAGTGTAGCGTGTAAATGTAAAACCGGTTGGAACCTTGCCATGCATTTGAATGAACGCGTAATTACTTGTCCTACTATTAAATGACAAAAACAACTGAGAACATTCGATAAATGTATTGAACAAGGTTTGGCAGTAAGAGATACTTCCTAGTGACAAATATGATAATCATAATTCATTCATCACAACGTTAATATTTCATATCAATGTACACCAAGAAGCATCCGCCCAATAAAGATACAATAACCCACCACGGATATGTTACACAGGGCTGGGAGGGCGGGTTTTCAAAGAACCGCAAGGCTACACGAACTGGCATGTCTACCACCACTGACGAGTTCAAAAAGAATGAGAGCCGCGGGAAGATCAGACAATAGCAGCCCGCGAAAATACGTCACCTAATTAAAATATATGTTTGTGTCCCTAATTAACATACAGTTACATTCCAAGAAACAGCATAGGGAAAGTTATGAAGTATGCAAGAGCCAGGCACGGTCTTAATAATAATACATATAATCGACCTAGCCAAAAAATGACACAATGAGCATACACTTGAATATGAGCCCAAGGTAAACATACACTTGAATATTTAAGTCCACGAAAAAAGGGACACTTCAATATTTGAGTCCTGTAATTAAGCATTTTGACAACAAAATTGATCAACATTTTGTCGTAGTCAAAGTTTTATCCGTTTAATCATTATTTTCGTTTCCAGTGGGTAGGTCGATGAACAATCTTTTACAACTGATGGAAGCTAAAAGGGCAGCAGGTTGTCTATTGGACCAGTACAGTTTCGCTTCCCAGCAGGAAAAGTTAGGGCGGGACATACTGGTGACCGGGGTCATGAAGTCACCAGTGATGCATGGTGTGGTCATGCGCGGTGGAAATGCTACGCTTCACCGATGCCTGAGAAAGTATGCCGTCACGCACAGGTCACGTGCTTTCCACGAGCTTATAAGATGGATACAGCCATTGCAAGTACGTTGATTGGTCAGAAAGTTTGTCTCTTGAAAACAGTCAGTCTTTTTTGGGGGGGGGGGGAGGGGGGGGGGGGGAGAGCAGCGGGGAGTAACCGCGCGATTCAAAGGGTCCCGAGTGCAGACTCGAGAAAATCTAGATATAGGCCTATATGTAAACGGCCAGCACCGTAAAAAGCGAGCGCAGCTTCAATCCTTCAAGGCTTGTCTTGTGCATCTTTATTCTATTGTGCGCCAACTGACGGCCAGTCAAAATGTGACAGCCGCTTTGCCTACGACACCCGTAATCTGCACACTCATACAATGTTTTATCCATTAGGCCTAACCCTAAAACTTGCACTGTGCAGAACTTAAAACATAAAAAAAAACTGTAGGCCTGTGGTTGTGCATGTGCACTCACTGAGTTTCATGACTGAGAATAATTTACCGTGCATTATCAACATGAGAGCGTTATTTCGTCACACGAAATGTAATCCTACTCTCGTAAAAAGTCGCTTCTCCCAGCGGTCGAAAGTTCGACACGAGAAGTCGACCGAGATTTGTAATCATCACTATGCGCTCTCCATGGTGGGAACACAGTTCATGTACGCACGTTACCATCAGAGCTCTTTTGCACTCGCTATTAGGCTATTAGGGAGCTTGATGCAATTTCCAAGTGTAGGTTAGTTTAAAGCCAATAAAGGACTTCCACAAATCGTGAAACCTGATCAAAATTGATTCCGCCAGGGCTTCTTGTAGCCTATCCATCAAAACCTTTGGTGGCCATCTCTCGTCGCTACACACAAATACAAATATACTTTTGGTTTCACATATTAGGCCCCTTAAAAAAAATTTCCTGTTTCTCATCACCGCCCGCCCCGATTTTTGGTCCCGCCCCATAAAAAATTTTTATTTTTTATTTTCTCATAAATGCCGTCTGGATGCACACTTGACTTGGAGCAACAAGTTTGTAAACCGATCGTGCAGTTGTATTTTGAACCAATGTTATATATACTATATTGGGTACTTTCAGATTATAATTTTTTCTTTGATATAATGACATGTCTTTCCTTACGATGTAGTTCCATTGAAACTGGATATTTTAACACCCCCCCCCCCCAGCTAATTTATTATTATAATAAGTGAACACAAATATATATAATACTTATGCTACCCATTGACACAAAGAATGTTGTTGTCTAGATATTCCAGTGATGGTTAAAAAAAAAAAAAAAAAAAACCCTTCCTCCCGCCCCTAATTTTGAAAAAATAAATGATGAGAAACAGGAATTTTTTTTAAGGGGCCTTATGAATCCCCCACGATCTGCAAAGTATATACTTTTGGTTTCATATATAATGACCACCGCAATACAAGCTTCAGTTGTACTACTTGTAGCCAGTGATGGGCCCCACAGTATATATTTTGTATCGGCCATAGAAGTTGCCCTCGGGCTATAAATTTTGCAGCAGCACTAGTACTAGTAGTAGGATCCGCAACGACCCCCTGGTGTGTGAAAGCTGGCGTTTGGGAGATAGGGATGCCCGATAGTGGATACAGGTCCAAAAGTACCGGCGGGTTTTTATAGAAGTTGTAGTAGGGCCCTATGTGGGTCATTGCACGTACAGATGTTCCAGGTTCACCCTCTCCTCACACCACCCCACCCCCGCCTCGTATAAGCCTATTTACACGAATGCTTGACTGATTGAACGTTACGAGCGCCTGTGAGCTAGCCTATTGTAAACCATTTAATAAAACGTGTATTGGATGATGGCCAAATAAACCAGATCAAATTAAAATCCGTCAAGTCAAGCCTGCATGACGTCAGGACACATCACAACCTGATGGGGGGGGGGGGGGGGGGGGGGGGGGAGGGGAAGGGCGGCTTCCTTTTTCATCGCTCAATGCACCGCGTAAGCACAAGTTAGAAAGAATAGGTAACAAATATCGAAAATAAACATGCAGCGCCATATAGCGGTCGCATATACAATTTTTCTCGTCACTCCAACTCTTTGACGTGAGACCAAAGATGGCGGTCGTTATGGTGTAATGGTGAATTCCAATATTATAGGCACATATTCCGCATAATACCTGAATCGCCCCCCCCCCCCCAAAAAAAAAAGAAGAAGAAGAAGAAGAAGAAGAGTAAAATAAAATGAATTGGCTAGTGCTGTCCGGTCTACAAAAACATGGAAATGAGTGATGCTACCTGGACCAATTCTGCTGGTAAATTGGCAACAATGTGAGTAGCTTATAAGCAATAGCTTAGACGTGCGTGTATGCGTGTGTGTGTGTGTGTGTGTGTGTGTGTGTGTGTTTGTGTGTGTGTGTGTGTGTGTGTGTGTGAGAGAGAGAGAGCGAGAGAGAGAGAGAGAGAGAGTCGTCTTTGGTTTTAGGCCTAACAAAGAACAAAGAATGAGACTAATTATATTGAGTGGCTGGATCGGGGAGAGTGAGAGAGAGAGAGAGAGAGAGAGAGAGAGAGAGAGAGAGAGAGAGAGAGAGATGAGAGAGAGAGAGAGAGAGAGGTCTTTGGTTTTAGGCCTAACAAAGAACGAAGAATGAGACTAATTATATCGAGTGGCTGGATCGGGAGAGAGAGAGAGAGAGAGAGAGAGAGAGAGAGAGAGAGACGTCTTTGGTTTTACGCCTAACAAAGAACGAAGAATGAGACTAATTATATTGAGTGGCTGGATCGGGGGGGAGAGAGAGAGAGAGAGAGAGAGAGAGAGAGAGAGAGAGAGAGAGAGAGAGAGAGAGAGAGAGAGAGAGAGAGAGAGAGAGAGAGAGAGAGAGAGAGAGAGAGAGAGAGAGAGAGAGAGAGAGAGAGAGAGAGAGAGAGAGAGAGAGAGAGAGAGAACATAGGTATTTCCATTTGTCACTACCGGGTAGTTTTGCCTATTTGCAACATGGTTGTTTGCTTCGTGATCAATTAATGTGTGGCCTGCCGAAAAGACCAAGCTTAATTGATTCACTCCCTCACATATATGCATTTTGATTACAGACCTTGTTAACTGATTCATAAATTTGTCGGATGCACGAACACTTGAATTATTCCTTCGTTCAAAGTTGGACATAAAATAAGATCTATGACCAAGAGACTTTGAAAGTAAGGGATATCTGGAATCAATAGGACCTATAATAACAATAGGTTTTTCGTATCTTCGAAGCATAATAGATACATGTGCAATTCAAGCATCTACCTACCTGCCTGTCTCCCTGCGTCATTGTGGATTTGGCATCTACGGAATATGGAATATAAGTTATAGTATTCTGATTTATGTTAATGAAGGGGATTTCAAACTTTACCTTTTTGGGCTATTGTTAAAAGTAGACAGAGAACAACTTCCTTACATGTTACTAAGTCTTGTACATCTGATGTATATTTGAAAAAACTTTTTAGATTATGCTGATGAGACGGATACCACCCATACCTAATGAATAATGAAGATTGGCTATCGGTATATAGGGAACTGAGGTTTCAATATTGGAATCAGGTCATTTTTCATGAAATTACTTCGAAAAGTACTTTGGCCATTTATAGTCGTTTCAAGTTT
>CAXHWN010000643.1:0-13000 GCA_964020975.1 Hermodice carunculata
ATGTTAGGATTCTTATTTTAACAAAAATTTGTAAAGCCACCAATAACTATTATGAATTCCAATTTCCATAATATTAAGTATTACGTGTTAGTTTGTGAAAATAAAATACAAAATTGATTCATATTTGATGGCAGTTATATGTTGTAATAGAACGTAGCCTTCCGCGATTAGTAGCTTCGGCAAAACGTTTTGTCCAAGGATGTCCGATAAACTTTATCGTTTTACAGAAAAGCTACGTTCTATCTTTTTACTCCCATATGCCCCGTAATCTGTTATGGAAAGTCGCCAAAATACTAGAAAGGGCGAAAGCCTACGTTCACAACTCAACCTGGTCAAGTGCGCGGCATACGCAGTAGCGCGTATGGGTATTTATTCCCGCTTTACAGTCATTCGGCCCTTAGCAACGAGGTAAACGAACTAATAAATTTAACTTTGCGACCAGTGGCAATAATATTCTAACAATTCTCCTCACATCCATATCAATCTTAAAAAGATATTGAAGTATACATTACAGATCCTCATGTCATAATGCCTCACAAACGAGGGGAAAAAAATCGTCCGCTGAGTATGGACCGAAGATGAGACATATGATTCATGCAGTGGAGTAGTACCTTCATATGCCAAATAAAAAAAATTGTGCCGGTATTAAACACAGGAGGTACGTAAAAGGTTCAAGCACAAGGTGATCACAGTTAAAGTGGGAATAAACAACAGTTTTGAAAACGATATAAACTAAAATGTTATCTGTGATAAAGGCTACTCACAAAGAACGGTCCCTAAGAATAACTTTTTTAATTCTCCAACTAGTGCCTCGGCTGTGCGCAGGTACCAAATTCAACTGGCGTCAAAGGAGCAAATGTGTTAAGGGGGTAAGAACATCCATTTTAAGCATAACTCTCACGTTTCGACAAATGTCCAAGTTACCCAAGGCCTAACAAATATATATATATATATTTATATATATATATATATATATATATATATATATATATATATATATATATATATATATATATATATATATATATATATATATATATATATATATATATATATATATATATATATATATATATATATGTATGTATGGAGTGGGGTCCGATAACCCGACCGGCCCCACTGAAAAGGTCCGAGTCCCGACACCAAGCAATTTTCATGAAACATAAAAGAAAAAAAAGAAAAAAAGTTTCAAGCCGCCCTACCCTAATGAGCAAAATTGATTGAAAGATTTTATCGAGAAAGTGGCCATGGTGTGCCGTTATTTTGCAGTAAAGTCAACTAAAACAGAATAGTTTATTTTAACTTTGTCTGCAGTGAAGGGTTAAATTGGGCCGGGGAAAGCTCATAGCTGCATAGCCATGGTGTTCGGTGAAAAAGCTTAGCCGTAGGCCCGCTTGAAAGATTTTATCGAGAAAGCGGCCGTCATGTGCAGTTATTTTGCAATAAAGCCATCTCGAACACAATAATTTATTTTAACCTATCTGGAGGGTAACTTTGGGCCGGAAAAACAGCATAGCAAAATAAAGTTCAAGAAGGCTTAGACCGTGTTTCGGTGAAACAACAGAGTCCATAGGCCCATTTGTGTCAGCATCAAGAGACTTAATAACTTTCTTCGGGGATCGTTATTGTAATATTTCACTAGATTCCAATTGTCCGTTCTTTGAGTTATCAGGGTAAACGGTCGTTAAGGTACTTTTAAAACATGACTTACTATATTAATTTTAATCTGCACGCTCGGTTGTGTCTGAAGCAGTTACCATCGTTAGTTGCACAAAAATACATTTGATTTGGATATCAAGGTGAATTGCGGCCACAGCATACATCATATCATGATTGATGTTCTGAAACCTTTGCAAAGTATGTCCTTTTGGTTGCATATATTATAACCTCCTCCCCCAGACCCATTGCCTAACTCATTTACAAACCGTTGGGTGCAGAATCCGCAATTTTCAAACTGGCAGCCAAGTGCCGGTCCGCCGATTGGATATTTTGAAGAAGTAGTATCCAAAATATTTGTGGGATTGGGGTTAAGGGAAAGTTAATTTGTCGAAAAAATGTAATTTACAATATAAAATGGGACTTTTCCAGAGTGAGCAATACCTGAAAGTGTAAATACACTGCAATACATATATCAGCTGTACCCAGCAATGGGCCCCAGAGTAGGGATTTTGTATCAGATACTGAAGTCGCCCTGAGGTGGTAAACTAAGTAGCAGCACTGATAGGACCCGCCACGACCCCCTGGTGTTAAATGTGGTGCTTAGGCGAGAAGGTTGTCCCAATGGTGGATACAGGTCCGACAGTACCGGAGGGTTTTTATATAAGTGGTAATCAATATACTACTTTCTGCCCTAGATTTGAAGAAACTCGGTTCCGAAAATAATAATTGCCTCTTTCGCTATTTTCTATTTATTCAACATTCCATATTAAAATGTCAGACTTTTTGGTCCTATTACCAACAGGCATTGTATTTTTAATCAATAGATAGATTGGCATCTTTGATATACCACTTCACCAAAACAAGGAGCCGGCAGGGAAGGAGGGACAACTTGTCGTTTCAGCCTGGTCTATCCTATTTGCTCCATGAACGTTTGTGGACTGACAAATTTTGAACTTTGTACCTTACATAATTGAAACAAGCACAGCCACAAAGAGGTTTCCCGTTCATAATGTTCTTGTACATGATGTTGTAAACACAAATGTTCATAGACATTGTCTCCCACCACTCTGATTGTCAAATAAGACTGATGTTGGCGGGAAGAAACACCATGCTGTTGGGTATGCGGATATACACAGTGTCCCTACAAAGTTACATTTCTGGTCCACGGACCTCATATTGATCATTTAATAATAGTTCAAATATCTCCCTGCCTCTATATATCAATTTGGGGGTCCGTTTATCGCAGAAACATTAACACATGTATATATGCATTTCACAGAAGTTAAAATTGCCATACATTCTCACTTGAAATGTTCAACAATTTTTGTCTAAAATATATGTTGTGGGGAATTTAAAATGAATATAAATCCGTAAAACAGGCACCATAAACGCATTAAATGGCAATGGCTTGCAAAACGAATAGGCAACGATGCCTGACCTCGACGAATAGGCAACAATGCTTGACCACGACATAGTTTATGTTTTCAATTGTATTGGCCAAGACAAAGGTAATGACTGGTATTTGGTCAATAATATGGTGCTAGTACAAAGTCTGGTACGAAGTTATCTCTCCTTCCCTGTAGGCTACTTGACCAAATAAAGGCAGCTATAAACACATGTAGCAGCGGCTAGCATTTGGCATTAGTATTAAGTGCAAGTTGAAGTAGACAATGTGAAAAGCGTTTTGTTATTTTAGGTACAATTTGAAACAGAAGAAAAAGGATCTAACCACCTTTGCTTCGAGTATTTTAAAGTATGGGGAGTGTCTCATAGCTTTTCCAAATTAATCCTCAGACCTGGCCCCGATGAGTTCATTTGATGTGAGTTCGAGAAGTATGCATGGGGCATCATTGAATGCGCTATTCGTTGACCACAAAAAATAGTATAACACCGCTATTGGTTAAATTCATATCTAAGTGATGTGCAAGGCATTCGAAAAAGACAAATGCTACATAAATCAACCTTAATTTTGTATCTTCACTATGCTTTACCAAAATAGGATTTTCATGTAATTTGGAAGTGCATTAAAACAGGCTCAATCGCATATTTTACCTTAGCCTGTGTATAAATGCACACAACCCATCTCTTACTTATATGTTTTGTGACCACGAAATGGTCGGGTCTCTAACCAGCAACCTTCGGCACCAATCAATTAACCGAAAATGGGGAACACACATACCAACTGTACCAAATCCCCATTCCTAAAAAGAATGTTTCAATGGAGGCAGGTATGCGTGATTGCCATAATCGACACGGCCCAGTTCATTATATTTATCCCAGTACAAATGAAGTATTGGGTTTGAAATTGTCCCAGATCGGGCACTGAACATATGTAAGTCCACCAGCATCAAAGGAGCATCTAAAATATGTATGTTTTGTGACCACGGAACACCAACAGTGTTACCATGTTAACATTGGCCAAACTTTCCCTAATGATTACTTTTATACACAGTAAACATTTAATACATTTTTTATCTTCAGACGATTAGTCTCTTTTTCCAGATAGATATGTGCGATTTGGACCATTAATGTTTTATATATGTATTTTTGTTTGTGTTTACCTATTTCTCTTTCGTCGGAAATATGCATTACAGTAATCTCTCCTTTGAGAGCTCGGTCCAATTAAAGACCACTGGCCTGTTAAAGCCACTTGATTAGGCCCAAAGTGAATATAAAGCGTGTGTGTAAAATTGTAAAAGCTTGAAACACTAAACAACAGGTCGCTGTAACTTTACGTGGCAAGATAAATCAAAGAGAGGCCTAACCCGCAGAATTTGAGTGATAATACCTTGTTTTGTAACATTGGGCGCAGTTGTCATCAGCTTTCACTATACGGTTATTTCTTTCGTGGGCATGATAAACAGTGCTTACAACTGATTTTTATATTTTTCAAGCTTTGAACTACAAACGTAACATAAAAATCAAAATATCACCAAATGCAAATGGTCTACCCAAGTAAAAGTCTATTCTCTTCATTCCCACGTGTTTCTCAAATATTTATTCATTTAGGTTTGAGCCACTTTGTTTCAAAGTTGAACATATGTTATATGAAACTTCCGAGATTTTAAAGTGAAAGATTATTGTTAAGGTTTTATCCTCGCTCAATTAAGTGGATTTTTGTTTAATAAAACTAACAAACAAGGGATTTCACTTATAATATGTGGTCCCTAAAATGATGTGTCTTTAAAAAGTTCAAAAAGCTCCTAAAACAGACCTCAATTTTTTTTCAATGCCATAGCGACCTAGGTATTCCACTCTACCTTTGAAAAATGTACAGTCAACTGCAAATGTTCTGTCTCCACGGGATCCATTGTGCTTGCATCGACTCTATCCGTCCTCCAAATTTAACAGAACTTCCAGGGAAATCCATCCCTTTATTTCTGCTATCCCATTCATATGTTGTCGGCCTGTTTGATCACCTGCTAAACCTCGATATTGTTATGTGCTATTATATCAGTTTTCTATCTTTAGCCCAAGCGCTAGAGAAAGATCTAATTGGAACTATCGCTGGGTGGACTTTCTCGTATAGTGTATAGGATTGATAAACACGAAAACCGTATTACATTTTCAGTAATTATAGCATAGCGCATCCCTTGTCTAACATGTGGCACACATTCCCTTCCATGTCGCAAATACCGTAATATCTGGACACACCACAGTTTAGCTGTGGTGTATTCAGATACACCACAGCTCATTTGTTTCTAAGGTTTCCTGAGGTTACTTTTTATTTTCTTCGATTTTACTGTGGAAGTACTCAGACTTTGCTTTTGGTAATTCTCCTTGAACCTTCTTTCTCAGTTTTCTGTATTCTTTGTGAAGTTCAGCTTAAGACTACTTCCCGTGAGGCGAAAATGTTTTATCACCTAAAATATATTGTCCCTGGTCAGACTGTAACTTGGATATCATTATATAAAAAAGTTGTGAAAATCCAGTCCTTAAGCGGGTCGTCGCAGGTCCGAAGTATAATTGGTTTTGTTTTGGGTTGCAAAAGCTGAAACAAGTCGCTTCTAGATTAACATTCGAAAAACTCCAATGCTTTCTTGTCTATCGTGACTATATCGTGACAGATTCTGCTGAATTGGATCCACATCGTAACAATGTCCTGTGCTATCTGCACCGTGTCCTGTAGAACAGACATGAGCTGGAGATTTTTTTTCTTATCCATTTATTGCCGATTGAGTCCAGATTGCATCCAGATGTTGTCGAATGCGTCGGCTAACTGTCTAGTGACAGTCTGATCTTTGTTGGATCGCATTCGGGAGAATCGGGATGCTGTCGCGACAGACTCCGTCGTCTTTGACCATGCGATAGATACAAATCGGATCGGAATCGGAGTGAGAACGGGATACTTGGGACGAGTGCGGCTGGGAACGGCTGAATCGGGACTATTCCTGAACAATATCTGGTTGTTATCGTGCTCAAATAAATGTTTATACGAATTTCCAGCTACAAATCATAGGATCGTAATCAGTATTTTGGCATATTTTGATCGGAAATAATAAGGTTGGCAGTAAAAATTCTGAATGTGTGATCAAGGCTTAATGGATTAAACTCCTGAAACCCTTTTGCACCATACAAAATGGTCTAGGCTTCTCTCTTTTCATTTTATATACCGACAAGTTGAAACATTTATATATTGAAAATTGAAACATTTATGGCAAATGTGGGATGGGTTTTTTTGCGGGGGGGGGGGTGGTGGTGGTAATAAACGCTTGCACTCTAAGTAAAACTAAAGTTTTCAAGTATACAGGTTTAATGTTAAGGCCAATGTTCATAATGTTTAACAGCACCATTTTAAACGTTAACCGGTTTTATGTCACCCTTGTCGTTTTTAACGATAAGCGGCAGTTTAACGTTTAGCGATGACAGGTGACCTGAAAAGTTAACGTTAAGCGGCGATTTCAACGTTTGTAGGTTACAACTTTACCTCCATACGTTAGATTTAACGTCTAACGGTGTTTTAATGTTTAGCGGCTGTACAAGGGTAACTTGAAGCTGCTTCCATATTTGGTTGTTCTTAACCAATGTGATTCTCAAATTTGCCCAAGCGAAAGTTTAAAAGATTACATATTTTCAGACAGTGATAACGTGTATGAAAGAAGTCTCTGTCTCATTATTTTCAACAAAGTGTTGCGAAACATTACTTTTATGTACTACAGTACGTAATTCCATTCATAAGATTTTTGATTGATCCACTTATACGCGTCTTTTCTTTTTAAAATAGAAGCCCGTCTCAAACGCTGTACAACAATCGTTACGATATTAAGCTCTTTGTACAGGGGTACACAAAGTAACCTAATGATGGTGAATTGTCAACGGACATCTTGGCAGGGAGCAATGACACGGCGGTGCCAAAAAGAACTAGCGATTTTCCCTTGGATGAAGAGGTAAGTGTTGAGTTATTTAACGTAAAGTTGTTTTATAGAGCAAGAGGTTGAAATATATGGGTTTAGTCAGTCCGAGCACACTGTTTAGAGAACACAAGAGAAGCACACCAATTATTTGCACAATATTTTTTTTCTGAAAGAAACCCCTTTGTGCTTTTTGTTTTTTCGTCGGTTTTTCATTGAAGCACGTTTCTTGTTTTGGTTTAAGTGCAGAAAACAGTGATAAAGGAGTAGTTGTTTTGTTATCCGTGTTGAACACTGATACAGTTTCAGTCGCTTTGGCATCAGTGTAGAACACCACGATAGAGTTACAGATTGTTTGTATCAGTGAAGAAAAAAATACACGTTTGATTCTTCTTAGCAGTGTAACTTGTCGTGATATACATGTACTGTTAATTGTTTTGCTATCAGTGTACAACGTATTTATTTAATATTAGTTGCTTTTCTATTTGTGTAATACCACTGGTATATTTTGACCTGCGTTTTTTTGTAAGTGCAGACCACTGATATTCATTCACTTACTTATTTATATGTGCAGAACTCTGATACACATCCACATACATTTTAACAAGCGCAGAACCACGATAGACATTAGCTTGCGTTTTATGAGTGCAGACCGCTGATACATATTGACTTGCGTTTTTGGGAATGTGGCTAAATGTAATAAAGAATGAGGCATTTACCCGCTATTTATAAAGTTGGCATCATGCCTGAACCTGCGACAACCTTACGTAGTATCCAAATGACATGAATTTCATATTCTTGAACACCCCAAAATTTGAAGTTTAATTGTACTAAAATAGTGAAATTACTGTCTTATTTCCACAAATTCATAATTAAAGGCCAATTTAATGAACATTTTGGATTCTCAACTTGATCTGTCGCGGCGGTGCTTCCATGCACCCCCCTGGCGTGGACCAAAATTGGCATGGTGCCTGCTTCTTCAAGAGGGCTTTCTTCAAAGTTTAGATTTATCATTTTGGTGTAAACAATTTACTACGTTGGCTGAAACCCCGAAGAGTCAATTCACATTAATATATAGCATTACGTTGCAGTTCAAATGCAAGGTTGATGATAAATTTCATTCTAGGAAACCCAAGAAACTTTTCAAAGTCTACGACAGCTCCCATTATTACCTACCTGTTAGATCGGTATATTCAGTTATATCCTTTAACCTTATATTTTCGGCTATACATATATTTTTCAAGAAATCCCGTCCGATCAGTACACGTAATTTATCTCAACGCCTTTTCATTGAAAAAAAGTTCATTTCTGCCTTTGCTTCTTGCAGAACCAAGCTTTTGCAAGAGTATGGCAATAAATTTACCCAAAGTATCAATGACTACAACTTGGCAGACAAACACTTTAATCTTTAAAATTACATGGAAATGCTGCTCCGGGGCCACCTGCCCAAATAGCTGCGATAGCAAATCCAGGGAGCAAGTGCCATCTGTTGACACTCACCCAAGTTTCGATGTGGACCCGCACCCAATGTACTGGTGGGCATGACATGATAGGAGTAGATAAAAATTTATCTTGATTGAAAGGTCATGTAAAACTGCCGACATCGCCACAAATAGTATGGTGAATTATAATGATACCAACACCATCAAATGATTAATTGGTCATAATAACACTGTTGTAAGCAGTTGGGGCTAACATTTTCAATATGTTAACATTTCCCTACATTATCACCAACTTTCCGGTGATTTTCCACCTTGTGTATGATAGTTTTCGTATAGCAGCTGCGTCCTGGATTCCCTGCAGCTATATCCACTGAAATTGGGGTTAGCACATTCATTGTTGTGGAACTTTGCAGATTATATATTACTTTGACAAATTAGGATTTGCCATGTAATGCTGAGTCTGCAGCGCCGCCTTGTGGCTACCTTGTGAAACACACAGTTACCTTGTAGAATTAAAACATTTCAAACATAAACCAAACACAATACAGTATTAAGTGTTCTGAAGAATTACAAATGTTTAATGTTGAAGTATAGAAATATCATCACACGGCTTTTGTTGTTTTAATTTTATTACCTTCATCTGCAACATAAAGAAATCAAAGAGATAAATACAATAATATACTTACACCAAACAGTGTGAAACCGACTATTTGGCAAAAAGGAAAGTGTATGGGAGATTATGACCTAAAATCACTATCTGATCAGTGATCATCTAAAATGGTAACATGCATCTGGTAATAGGGTTACACTTAAAATCTGCAAGACGAAAACGTAATCCTAATGAGATTGAAAAACTGCTTTTAGTGTATTGTATACTGTTCCATTTGGTTTCTTGGGAGGTGGACGAGAATTTCTACAGATTCCTTTACTCATCTCCTGGTCGTGTTGGTAGATCAGTTTAGCAGCTTTAGTGCCGCAGCTTTTCAGCACCGTTAACTTGCAGTCATAGATGTGTTTCGTGGCCCTACAGGGAACAACAGAAGTAGATACAATAAGAGTTGTATATAATGCGACACAAATACACATAACAACATATGTACACACACTAATACTAGTATACAGGATGCCAGTACATGATATAACACCAGTACATAGAGCAACGCGGGTCCATGGAATAATACCATAGAGTAATAGTACATAATATGTCACAAGTACACAGAATAACACATGTGCATAGAACACCTCAGGTACATAGAATAACAGTAGTTATCGGAGCAGTAATATTAAATACAACACAAGTACACAGAGGAATAGCAAGCATGGAGTCAGAGTGTACAAGACGTAGAATAACAATGGGGCATCGAATAACGTACAATAACACAACTACACGACCGGAACAACGCAGCTAAACAGAAAAGTGATTCTATATTACGTAACGTAAGCACATAGAACAACAGAAATTGCACAAGAGACGAACCTATGATAACAATGGTGCATTCAATAACAGTAGGACATGGTACAACACGTGTATAGAACAAAACAGTCATTGAATGACAGAAGTACATATAATAACAGAAGTACATATGATAACAGAAGTACATATAATAACAGAAGTACATATAATAACAGAAGTACATATAATAACAGAAGTACAATATACAAGTACAGAGAACAAAGAAGAGCATATAGTAACTTTTTTGTAACCGTCACAAAGCCAGGATCCCAGCATATTTATACATGCCACTGTGCGCGAAAATTTATTTTTCTTGTATAAAATTAACGACTTGTAAAGGTTCTGTTTCCTTGGTTATCCACTACGATACAATACGTGTTAATGCCAAAACATTGATGGATCAGTAAAATATACAGCAACATTAATATGTGTAAGTTTCATAACACCTGTCAGTAATTTGGCAGAACGTTAATGCAATTTGGGGTAGGTTGGCTTCGGTTCCTTTTAATTGACAATGTGTAGACTGTGTTTAGATAGGTCCAATTTCAAGTTTCTGTATACTTTATTAGGTTTTCATTTCTTTTGTCATATAAAATAGGCATTCAGTAAAAAAATAAGTAATTTGTACATTGTTTATCTATACGTACTTCTCATATTATCGGGATTGTTAACAGAGACTAACACTGAGTGAAGTGAGATACGGAAAATATGGCCAGGCAATTATTTGGTAAAGTATTTGACGCAGGTTGTCGACTGAACATCGACCCCCTCTGTCTTTTCTGTCGAAAAATTTTATTTGGTGTTTTTACAGAAACATATTATCTTTTTATCCCACAAATGCTCTCGGCAGATTTGCTTGGGTAACCTTACATTCAGAATCAGGCCTACACAAATGTGCGTTCTCTGGCTCATCACTGTAATGATCAGAATTTTTAGATAGTTTGTCTTCATACCTGCACATAAGTCCCAGACCAGACCGCCTCTCAGGTGTATTTTGAGATCGGGGAGCAGAAACAAATGCCTTACTGATGCATTTCATTACTTGTGTGCTCTTGCTAATGTAACACTTGGAGTAACGTTGGAACACTGTGGAACAAAGCAACACAAAATGTCTGAATGTTATGTCAAGAGATCAGACTCTATTACCGGAAGCTGTCCAAAAACAGTCTTAGCCTGGTGGGGAACTACCACTCAGTACCCCCAACCTATGTACATTAATGTGTTGACCCTCAATAGATTTGTCACAAGCGAAGATAATAACACTATATAGTTGATAAAACTGCTATATGCCTTCAAATGTCAACATATATATATATCCAAAATGCCAAAACATGGTATCGATCAAATACCCCGTCTTGTACAAAGTAGTTATTTTGTCAGTTCAAAGTCCTTGGCTATCTGCAGTGAGGGATACAGTAGTAATATGCTTCACCGACTAATTCACTGTGTTTCAACTCAAATGGCAAACCTCCTGCTGCAACCGATGGAGAGGTAAAATTGCTCCTTCAAAGATGGAAACTTATTTTCTGATAATTCACACAACACTACTCTCTGTTGGTTGGCATAAAGTCAATATTAACATTACTTGCAATAATATTCACACACATAAACATGATTTTCTGTTCGGTTTATTGCCAAAATAACTAGAGAAAATAAAGTTGTTCTTTTGAATATTGGCTCTCTCTCTCTCTCTCTCTCTCTCTCTCTCTCTCTCTCTCTCTCTCTCTCTCTCTCTCTCTCTCTCTCTCTCTCTCTCTCTCTCTCTCTCTCTCTCTCTCTCTCTCTTCTCTCTCTGTACATTATGCAAACGCAGTACAACGTAGAAAGGACATGTGCATATTAAATACCACTCATGAAGTATGTTTTAGGAATAACTATTCGGTTCTGGCGCCAAGCCAGATAAAAGACTGCTATTTAAATGTTTTACACCATAATGCAGAATGACGAAATATTTTTACTGACCCAAAATGAAGGTCGGATAAACAACTGGAGTAAACCCAAGAGTCTTTTTGTAGCTAAATTGTATCACGTTAATAGCTAGCATAAAATGCGTATAAATATTTTGTATATGTTGCGCCCAGTCCGTTGATAGCGCATGCAATACGGAAGGTTATGTTCATGCAAAAATATATCATATAACTAATCAGAGGTCCGTTGAATGAAGATCGAGTCCTTTACGATTTTAATCCACATTCTTATACTCTACTGTGCAGACATTCATCCCATCAAAGCCACTCCTGTGTGAAGATCAGAATGTTCTCACACAACCCTTTGTAAAACAGTGTAGTTGGTAGAATCATACAGCAGATATGCACCAAAAATGTCTTTGTGGGCGAGATTAATATAAACATCAAATGTACAAAAGACAAAATAGGTTCGTTTACAAACAGTAACTAAGCACAAAATGGTTAGTCCCTAAACAAAGGACAAGATGTTCTTCTTTCTCTACACTAATGTTGCAGTGTGCACGTGTATGTATATATGTACATGCATAGATAGTTTATTCACATTGTGTTATATCCATACTAAAATCACAACACTAACGCAGCTGTTACACTGTAACCGTGTAGGGCTATGCTCAATTTCCTAAACTAACTGAACAAAAATATTAATTTTATAACTGAAAATAACTGTCCCCTTAAGTGTCACATTTAACAGGCTCGAACCAGTCGTCTAATTATCAAATGTATTGTTATCACACACAAACACACATACACTTACATGGGAGTTGTGCACAGAGCTTAATCCACGCTGTCCGAATGTTTTTTGGTTTGACAAGCTTGTACGCCAAAGGTGGCAAATAGAGTCGGCAACGCTTCATCTTCTGCGTCAGGCACCGAGCAGCACGGTTGTATAGCCGTCTCCTGCAAACACAGTGTGTTTTGTTTTATGCATGTGGCTTGCTGAAAGCTTATATCCACGCTGAATGACCACTCGGTACAAAAATGTGACGTTGTGTGCGTGACAGCAGCCGTCTTCTTTTAATTTTGACGTCACGGTTAATACATGAGCGTTTGCTAAGACAAATTCTCGTCACACGTATCGGCTGCATAGTCTGTATGTCATTCTAAATCATCACAAAATTTACTGACTGA
>CAXHWN010000644.1:0-17000 GCA_964020975.1 Hermodice carunculata
GTGATGGCACCCAATATTCTGACTGAAGTCAGTAATCGCGGAAAAGCCCCAATTGAAATTATAAATTTCACTGGTCGCTCATATGCATTGAAACCAGGTGTATCGATTGCTTTAGTGCAATCCTTGCAAAAGGAAGAAATAAACTTAGTTCAGTGCTTAAATTGACATGAAAGGCAACAGCAACAAGATTATGTGCATAAAGTACCCACTGATGCAAAACAGTCGCTAATGCCAGTAAATGTTGAATGCCCAGCTGTCAATTTTTCACTCTTGGACTCACAAAACGCCAACTGGAGGCATTGCTATGCAAATATACTGATGTGTTTCACAAGGATGAATTTGATTAAGGAGAAGGAGCAGATATTACAGTCACAGTACAGACCCAGAGAGGCCAATTATGATGTATGGAAATTCACCCAGTTGCATAATTGCTCTTTGATGAGATTATCAGGACTCTTCACATAAAACGTGTCAAACATTTATACCAATTGCACATAAACCATGTCCATCTGCCTGATTCTTAACTACCTTTCGTTGGATGTTCGGCAAAATACATATCCCAGGAATTGAAAGACAATGCAGAATATGTAACAGGGGTGGAGGAGATTGCCCAAGCCTGGGTAACACTCGCATATCTAAATTAGACAGTGTCATTACCATATCCAAACCGTAGTCCTAACAAAACAAATCCAAGTCAATTCCGACCAAAGGCAATGTTCCTTGGTATGTATAGCTGTAACACATAACTTTATAGTTCGTATTTACCCAAAAGAGACCAAAACGTAAGTGCAAAGGTCCATAGGGGGAAAAAACTGTATCTAGTTTTCACATGACAGAATGCTAAAAGTTTTGTTTGAAATTATAGGCCTATTTCAGTAAATTGGCTTGAACATTTGCATCATTCATGCATATACAGGACCATACAATTTATGAAAAGGGACCAAAATTTGCAGCACATCAGAGAATTTGTAAGTGGAGGTTTTTAACTTGTTGAAAATGTCAATAAAATTCAGTATTTAAAAAGGTACTACTTGCAACCACAATCTCAACAATGATCATCATCCATACAGGTCCACAAAGCGACACCAACACCAACATCAATCCATCAGAAAAGCCCTCTAGGCCTAAAATGACCATCAATAAGAATCTAAACAACATGATTATATAATTCGATGTGTTTTAGGCATGTAGTTAAAGACATGATGTTGTTTTAAAGGAGATAAACTAAGAGTATTTCAAAAGGAAAAGTGTTTGAATTTCCAAATATAGTAAGTACATTGGTTCAAATGTTAAACATCAGCCAGAAGTAAGTGACATTAGGCCTCAAATCATTAAAACGTCGTCAAAAATACATTACAATAGTCAAAATTTGTAAGGATAGCAGTCACATTTCAAGTTGGTTTCCAGAAGTATTTTTGAAAGGACATTTAAATGTTCAAGGAAGCATATAATCCCACAAATCATCTAATAAATAAGCCTGCTGCCTTTCCACAGTATTTTTGTATGTGAAATAAAAATTCTCAATAGCTAGGAATGTAGGGAGGTACAAACTCAAAGACCCTCGTGAGCACACAGACAAACTTATATTTGGGGTGGGGGAGATTGTCCAGGTCTGGATAAGTTGCCCCCTCCTTTATAAGTAAATGTGCTTCTTTTCCTTCATATTTTTTTAAAGAAAGAATGGAACACTTAAGCAAACTTTAAATAACAAGCTTTATTTAAAACATGGATAACGACACAAAGAACATAGATTAACACTGATATTGGTGTGTGTCGGTGGGGGGGGGGGGGGGGTCCAGGCCAGAGTAACTTGTCCTCCACCACCCCCCATACAGGTGCTGCTCTTTCTTTTCTTTTCCTTTTTTTTTTTGTCTTTTTGTTTTTGATTTGTGAACCAGGATAAACTTGGTTTGTACTTTTTAATGCAAGAAATGCATCACATATATTTATGAGATGGAAGGGGGAATGGCAATTTATGTAGCCATGGACACTATCCCCAGCTTTAAATTGTCTTTGTTTTTCTTGCAATTCAAGATTCAAGCCATCTTACTTTTTTCCCCTTATAGCTTTGTTACGGTAAACACAATTTATAATTCATACCTGGAACTAGGACCATGATGAAAATAGACAGCACATATTCATATACTTCAGGGGAGGGGTGTTATACTGGCCTCACAATCCCTCCCCCACCCCCCCGCATTTACAGTGTCTACTCTCTGTCTACTCTCTTTCTTCAAGCCAATTTCTTAACTCATAGCATTTGTAACTATTTATATTTGTCTGCTAAAAATTGTGCCACAGGAAAGGTAACAGATATTCATGGGAGGTAAGGGGGGCAAGTTGCAGGCCTAAACAATCTCCATCCATCTCATAGTTCAAGTGTCCCTCAACTAATTTTCTTTTAAGTCAAGATTTTATGTGGGTTATCTAACAGTATTGTAAACTAAGTAAAAATTTATCTTTCTTGCCTAAAAATTATGAAGTAAAGGCAGCCAGTACATATACCCCCCCCCCCACCACCACCTTTTTATTTTCTATTCTCCCTTCATTGCCATTCAATTTTCCATTTTGAATCTTACCTCATACCATTATAAACTGTAAAATATTGGTACCTCCTGTATTTTAAATACAAATGACAGATGGATGGTAAAAATATAGAAACGGGTAAGTTATCCTACCCTGGATACCCCCCCCCCCCCTCACAATTTGTCTTTAATCCCTGTCATGCAATTCAACTTTACATGCCAAAACTTTCCTCATGCTTTTATTTCACTGTACAGGATGGGAATGTTTAGCAATTGAACGAAAAATATTGATGAAACATAGCACTTATACTCGTTAGTTATTCCTGAGACCAAGACAATGTCTTGGTCTCAGGTTATTCTGGCCTGGGTAACTTTTCATTTTCCATAATCCCTGTCATGTAATTCAACTTTCCTTTAAGTCTTTCCTCGTAATTTTATTTAACTGTAAAGAACTTGCCCTTCTTGCATTTTATATACATGTAAAAAAAGGTTGATGCAACAGAGTACTTATGGAGTTACCCTGGCCTGGACAACAACACCCCCCCCCTCGCTCCTTTCTATGCTCCTTGTATTGCAATTCAACTTTATATTCTAAATCTTACCTCACAATTTCATAAACTGCAAAGAACTGGTAACTCCTGCATTCAAAATACAAATTACTGATGGAAGATAAAGATTATGTAGGGTAAGTTACCCTTGCCTGAATACCGCCCCCCCCCACCCACTCCCACACCCACACGTCCCCCCTACCCCCATTTGTCATTTTCTTTTATTCTTGTCTTGCAATTCAACTCTCCATGGAAATTCCATAATCATGTTTTTATACCACTGTAATGAATGGGAATATCTTATTATACTGATGGAACATAGCACTTACAGGTGTTAATGTTGGCCACCTCCTCTGTGTATTCAAGTTGATTGGCTGAAGGTGCAACCACCTGCTGCCTGTGGACTACTGCCACATGTATACCATCCAGACGGACTTTCTCTTTATCTATCTGCCCTATGTGGACTTGTACATTATATAATATCTTACTTACAACCAAAATAATTATCACAGTATTATTACGGTCTTGCTGCTCAATTCTCCTTGGCACTGATGTCCAAACTACACCCTACCATTACAAAATAACCTTTTCTGACCTGACGGGTTTGGCGGGCTTACACAATAAGGTCAATGTTACTGATACATAATACATAAGCATTGGACATGATCTATATATTGCAAGATTTAGCTTATATAATCCAATTATTTGTTTAAAATATGGAATTCTGGATCTTTCAAGACATTTAAACTCTTAATTTCCGTCAAATTATAGGTGGTGCAACTAGTGTCATTATCAACCAAGAGTTTGACCTCTTCTACAATCCCACTGTATTTCATGAAGATCCATCAAACATTGACTGGTCACAAGATTTTTATATTTTGACCTGTATATTGCATAATACTATAGGCAGCGCACCCAACATTGATGTTGACAAAGAATTTCATACACTTTATTACTTTTAAACGTTGTACCTAACTCAGAAATTTAAGGGTGCAGAGCATTCACGAGATGACCTCTCTACTCAAACTGACCATATGACCTTGACGTGCAGCTCGAACTTAAAGTTTGTACCATTCAAAATATGCGACTTACATTCAGCTTTCCACACATGGTCCGTTTGTTTAAATCAGGCAATCACTTTTTGAGTTATTCAAGAAAATACAATAAATTTGGACAACCACAAAATTCCATAGTTACTGGGTCACAGTGGCCCTAAAAGTAGGTCACCAAGAACAGTTTTATGTACAATGTAACCAAGTGCAATTTTGATCTGGAACTTCGATTGTCTTTGGCGTATATATCCAAGCTATACCTTGCCATTACAAAATCAACTCTTTCAAATTTATAGGCATGGTGACCTCACAAAAATCAGTCAATGTCACTCATATTAAGTAACTTCCTAGCATTGGTCATGGTCTATATGTGCTATAAATATGGCAAAGCTAATCAAATTACTTTCCGAGATATGGAATTTTATATCTAAAGACATATTATGGCTCAAAATTTTCGACAAATTATAGGTGGCACCACTGATATCATTGGCAACTTTCACTTTGACCTCCCTCACAATCTTACCCAATTTTGTGAAGATTTGCCAAAAGTTAAAAGTGCTATATTGTTCACAAGGTTTTGACATTTTGACCCGTATATTGCATCACATTGTTAGTGGTGCTAACAATATCGAAAGAGACCTGGATTTTCATACACCCTATAAGACAGTTCTGAAAGTTATTGTGGGCTAACCTAAAAAATTTGGATGGTATCACGCTAATGAACAAACGTTTGCAGACCAACAGACCAACAGACAGACAGACAAGAACGGTTGAATAAGCTCTGCACCATGCGGTCAGCAGAGCTGAATACAAACAAATGAACAGCAGACTGATAACCAGCCAAAATATGGTTAAGCACTGACAGCTAATTCTCCAGCATGTCCCAAGTCAGGACTGAAATTTGTTTCTTCACATTGGTGTTGAAAGCTGAAGGTTGATGTTTTGGTAATAATTGAATCTCTGTTCCTTACTGTATGGGACTTTGCTTTCATTGTTGGGTTGGAATCTATGAATGAGGGTTATATTTTTATCATAAAAATAACGCTCAACCCTTTTTTTCTTTGTATTATTACTGATAGCTCCCTGCATGCAAGACACCAAGCATGAATCCAGTTATGATGGATTATGGCCCAATGTTTAAGAATATTTTTTTTCTTTCTAAGTCAGCATTATGCTGCTGTCAGTGTTCCCAACACTCCATCAAATCTTGCTGTTGCTGTAAAAAGTCAAAGCCATTTGATCTCTTAAACGTAATAATCAAATCAGTTTGAAGGAAAAGTAACCGATAGGTACAATAACTGAAGTGGAACAATAAAGGCGATGTGAATGAATTCAGAAGATGTTTGAAGGCTATCCTATTTGATACTTTTATTGTTTATTCATGCATCAATACGTATGCAATAATGGGAAAGGGAAGCAGAAAAAGGTGCACCAAATAAGTGCTCTCGTTGGCGCTGTATTCATCTAGCACCCACTTGATTCGATAGTAAATGGTTAATACACAAAATTCAGCAGGTAAGTGCAATTTCCATCGTGCTGAAATTCTACAGTTCTATGATCTATTTATCCTGCATAATCGTTTTTCATATGCAATTTATTGAATCAAAGTACAGATAACGTGTGAGCGTTTGTGCCATACCTTGTTTTCAAATAAATTGTTTTTATAGTGTTTAGTTTAACCTTGATGCAAATTGAAAAGATAATTTTTCTTTGCCTTTGCTCCGTCATGTTGGTCATAGCAGACAACATAATTTACTTCAACATGAAGATTTTGAAATTAAATCTCATTCCACGATATGGGCTAGTGACCTTCAGTTCAAAACTAAAGGTTTTGAAATCAGGTTTTTTTATGGAATAAAACAAATAGGGGAAAAACTTATTTATACAAGAGTAAATGCAGACACTACTATACTGATAGAGTATCTTTCATTTTATTTATAAATAACTGATTGACACTTATCTATGCTACATATTACATCAGACGTCAATCAATGATACTATAAGAGAAAACTATATCCCTTTAAATGCCATAGAGGTATAGTTCGTTTGCAGAGTCATTGAAACACAAACAATGCATAAAACTGGTTCTATTTTATTTAAATTATGTAAGAAACTCATATTTTGACACAAGCTACAAATACAATCACAAAATATAAATTATGTGTAGAGGGTAATGTGGTTTTGGACAGGGTTCATCCCCACTTATAACACTACCATGTAAGTAGGTGGGCACATACGGTTATAAATACCCCCACCCCCCCATCCCCCGGCCTATGTGAATGATGTAATATATGCACGTCTTAACAGTGATCATCTTGTTGACATGCTAAATATGTGTGCGTGGCAGGAAAAAGTTCCTGGGATGCATTTGCCTACATTGTCCAAGATGAGAGCAGCTTCACCTTTCGTGAAACTGATTGTAAAATGGAAGAAGGTAAGCTATTTAAATGAGTTTTAGTAAGATTATTGGCTCTCTGCATCCTTGGCACAGCCTAAAATCTCAAACTGACATTGTTGTATTAAAATGGCCCAGTTAAAGAGCACTGAAGTGCTTTCCTGTTTTGTAAAGGCCAAAACTACTGGTCACAGGCACAGGAAGATCATGTAGTTTGATTTTTATCTAATAATTTATATCGTTCAAATGGCGGAGCTATATCGTATACAAGTGTATAATATACACCACAAGGGCACGTTTAACGTCCCCTCCTGTCTAAATTCTGCAGCTTTTTGTCTTTGTTTTTTGTTTTTCCTTTTATTTATTTATTTATGTTGATCGGTAACACTATCATAATACGTAGGAGACAAGAAACAATGGAACATAATGTATTTAATAGTGTTTAGTAGACTTGCAACAATGTTGTGTCCACCATGTTTTACTATGTTTCCCAACATGTTGTTAAACGTGGATGCTTGGAGATCTTCAGTATAATGTTCTGAATAACAAAATTCTGATGTTTCAAACATAATAAATATTTATTTTGTGAGATGGTGCATATATAATGATAGGAAAAAATAGAAAATGAACTGATATGAAACTAATAAAAAATACAACACATCTGCTGCTTTGACTTAACAAAATACACCTTCTGGCTTTTGCTTGTTATATATATAAGGATATAACATTACTTTGTAAATTGAAAATATTCAAATATAATTTCGTATAATGAACATTAAAATAGTTGGTTAAAATTTACTAATTTGTCAATTACAAAGAACACAATAAAACTGATAAATGGTTTAAAACAAAAAAACAAACGACTGACGCGCAAATATTAATTTTCCTAATGACATAAATTTGGTGTTTCAAAGTGTCTATTCTGATGTTGGACTGAAAAAAACCCAAGAGTTTGTATTATAACCAGCGTTGGAATTTGGAGGCTATGAGGGTGAAGCTACCATGCAAACAGACTTGAAGATGACTGATTCCCAGTGTTACACCACTAGGGACGAGCTCTCACTATGCTAAATCATGCCGGAATTTTTATGCCTATAATAAATGTTAACGTTTATACTTACGTGTCTTTTTCATAGCTTGGTTCTGTAAGTCAGCTAGAACTTGCAAAAGAGCCTATATAAAAAATATAACCAATTTTAATACATGGAAATGGTTGTCAGAGATGACCATGGCCATCATGTTTAGTATATGTGTGTCCCTGTTTGTGTAGTTACATGTGTGTGTTTGCTCATACACCCAGTGATACCTGCGAACTGAGACTATCTCTTTTGTATAAGTGTGTTCTTGTGTAGTTGATGTTCTTTACAAAGTCATGTGATGGCCAAAAGAATAATCACATGTTTTTAACATTTGGTTTTGGAAATAACAGACCATGCTGGTAGGTTTTCAGAGCAGGTACCAACATGCAAATCAAGGGGGTCCTACCTTTTTTCATGCTTTCTTGCCAACTTCATTCTTTTGGCTCCATGCTTCTCAGTCATAGTCCTGCCCCGGGTAGCATACTTATGATGGGTCAATGTATATATAGTACTATATTATACTATAGTATCTAAGCTATGTTCAACAAAGCATAGACCACATTGTGCCAAAATGATAACCTATCCTCACTTGGAGACACTGAGTGCTATGCAATGGTATTAAAACCATACAACACACATTCCATTTACCGATGTTGTAAAAACTGGTACAGGAATGAGACTCCTTGAGTGCTATGCTTATCCTGCAGGACAACTAAAACCGTCCAGCACACACAGAAATTACTGATAAAAATAGCAGACTCTTACCAGAGATACTCTTTGGAGTGCTTTATGTGTAATACAGGTTAATTTAAACCATTGAACACATACAGCAGGCGCTGTGGAAGTAATGGACTGTTGCCAGAGGAAGAGAAACCCTTCAGACTCTTCAAAGAATCTGGTGGTATAATATTAGAATATTAGATATAACATACTTCAGTGACTGATGTTGGCACCAAGTGACAGTGTTATGTTAACCTGAGAGCATTAATTATTTGTTTAACAGTTTTTTTGCAGAAACCTCTGGGATGCCTGTGGATCTAAACGATTCATGAACCAGTTTTTTTTATAGAAAACCTGATCCATTATAAGATGCATCTCTGACAACAATTTGATAAAACTGCAATCATAATTTTTGAGATATTATGGTAACATTGTCAGGGTTGACGCCACTCAGATGGCCTTCAAATCAATACATTAAAGGTTTCATAAAAAGTTTTAAAACAATCAGAGGAACCAGGTTTTTGATAGGAGCCTGGTCCATTATAAGGTCCTTCTGTACTAAACATTTGATACAGCTACAGAGAATATTTCCGGAGATATCGTGGTTACCTCGACAAGACGGACAGACAGATGCAGTGAAGGATAATGCAGGGGAAGATAATACCCTCTGGCACTTTATGTGCTGAGCTTGAAAAATCACAAACAGATGAAAGAATTGCTACTTGAGAAAAGTATATACACATATTTTGTTATAAATTCTCATATGAAATTCCTTGTTTCACATGCGTTGGCATGCCTGAGCGTGTTTTTCTTCTAAACCTCTCCAATTTTAGAATTATTGTCAAAATAAAAATCATGAGCAATTCAAGGGAACTAACAGCTGTTCCTGATTGAATCACGTAACACTGCCCAGTCAACACCTAACATTGACCCAACATGACCATGCTATCTGTTAGTGGCAAGTTTCCATACTTACCTAGCTCTGCCTCCAGCAAGGTGTCTATCTGCTGCTGCATACCTCCTGTTTGGAAAGTATCTGCATGCTGCTGATTGAATCCACACTTCCACAGTCTGATGTAGGAATGTTGACCTGTGTGTGTGCACTTTTTGACATTTGTGTTTGCAGACAGGAAGATCTTATACACTTCTCTTCAGGACATATGACAGGTTGATGATGGTTTGTACACAGACAGCCAAAGTGACCAAAAATGCCAAGTAGACAAATACTAACATTACGTCTAGATCAAGGCGGAAACTAGGTTACTGAATTGGCGAAAGGGTAGATCCTGTAGAAGTCCTTGTTCCCTGAATTAAGCAAATGCATGAAAATTAAAAGAGTTGTGTCAGGTTTGGGGTAAAATTTACCTTTGAAAATATCATTTAATATTAGGCCATAGGTGTATGAGCATTTTAGGCAATGAATACAACTTTAAAGGTGGACTGTCCCAAAACTGTCTATAACATGTCCTAAATTAAGGGCGAAACCATGATTTGAAGGCTGCAACTTGTTTTGTTTTTTTGTTTATTTTTTTGTAAATCAACCTGGTATCTTTGAACCTTAAAACCCTCGTAATTCAGGGTAAATGGGTGACTACCGATCGACAAGTGTATTCAATTAGCTTGAAACTTGGTTGCACCAATATTACTTTTCCTCCTCTATTTCGGACGTTCCCTTTAATTAAATAAGCTAGGGAGCACCTAGCATTCATTTTCCAATATGTGAAGAACACTGTGAGTCACTGCTTATCACATATTGCATAAAGAGTTCCGAATAAAATGCTCTTTTACAATTTTAATCCCTAAAGATGCATCAGAAACTTCATACTTCATTCTTCTGGAGGAATGTCATACCAATGCCATTTCGGAAAAACCACACATGACCAATTGTGTGGATGTACAACTTTACATTGTTTGGTTTATTTGCCGCAGAATGGTAGGTTGTAGTTTTTAACATTTTTTGTCAGATAACACAAAACTCACTTTTATCATTGACTTATATTCGCCAAGACAGTCTGAACTTAGATTTTCAGTTGTGCTGTTTCCAGAACGAAAATGAACAAAACTGACCACCTCAGTTTTCCAACAAAAATTAAAATGCAATTAGAGATTGCTGGATCCATGGCCCTGTCGCCTCACTTATGACCTTGCTAATCAAAGGTATTAGTTTGGCATGACTGTAGTAAATAAAGATAAGTTGTCATCGTGACCCAGATGCTTAACTTTATGACCTACTTGTATGCATGACACAATCCTGTGTCCAGATACAGAGGTGTGTCAAGTTTCTTGATTCTAAGTCAATGGACAACAGAATTACACCCCAAACATGAACTGTAATGTAATTTTACATGAATGTATCACCGTGACGAAGAAACTTCACCTAGGGACCTAGTTTTGTTTTATGACACACCTTCAGGACAAGATATATGTGTTTGAAGTTTCATGAAACTATGTTCAATAGTCAGGAAATTATAGCCCGGACATAGTTTTACATGAATGTGTCACTGTGACCCAGATACTCAGTCTAGTGAGCTACTTTAAGTACATGGCACATTCTTATGTCCAGGTTCACCTGTGTGTAAACTTTCATTAATCTGAGCTGAAGGACAAGCGAATTATAGCCTGGGTGCGAATAGCAAATGGACTGCTTAACAGAGGGAAAAAGCGATTTCTATATGCCCCTTGTTTGGTAGGAGCGGGGCATAATTAGTATGATTTGGTATTTCATACTCGTTTGTGAAAAACATTTCAATTTCAATGAAACAATGTGTCGTAGATATAGATATCGTTCTCATTTTGTTGATTTAAAACATATTGCTCGTAGTAACTTTGTGAGCTCGATTGGACAGTCAATGAAAGTCAATGATACACTCACTGTCATATATCCTTGAGTGCTTTACGCAAAACTTGAGCTTAAGAAGCAATGTATTTAACGTGACAGCATGGAAGTTCCCCTAGACTTAAATTAAATTAAGAAGTAGGATTCCCTGGAAGCATTCCCATGCATTATCAAAGCAATTGGATGAGTGGTGTTGGACGAAATTTTGTAATGTGTGCCCCAAAAAGGAACAAAAAACAGAATGATAAATTATCCAAAAATCACTAGAGCATAAGCATTTGAAAAACAAAACAAAACAAAAAACCACAGACATAAGCTAATCCAAGGTACATTCCCACCAAGTTTTTGAAATGATCTGGTCACTGGTTTTGGAGAAGTCAAAAATGTGAATTGTGGACACAGACAGACGGACAGACAGACAGCAGATCCCTAACCAATACATAAGCTCAGTAGACTGACAAGTCAGCAGAGCTTAAAGTGAAAAAAGTTCCTACAGACCAAGATTGATTTTCATTTCCTCTAGGTGAAACTTTCTTGTCCAAGTGAAATGGAGCATGTTACTATCTAATCAAACAAACGTTCCATACTGTCACATTAATAAGGATGTTTGTGGCGTCTTGTTTTGTTTGAATGCAGTTATAAGCGTTCTTCATAAGCAATTCGGGCCAAGTCGTCAAAAGAAAGGCAAGCTATTAAACACAGTTTTAAATTGTTGCTTCACAGTTACTTTTAAAACGTTGCACTTTGCAAGTCTGAAGAATCTGTTTTGTTGCTTTTCATCTTTCTTTATTTTTGCACTTTCTCTTCATTTTGTTACTTCTTTCTTAGTGATATTGTCTGCCCTCTTTTCAATATCCCCCCTGTCCTTGTCATATACCAACCATTCATGGAGAGACCAACAATCGGTAGGCATTTTCACACATTATTTTAGTTTTTCTTTCGAACAAGAACAATTTTGTCATTTGCTGTCATTTTACTTTGTATCTCAAGACTATCGGTTTTGTTTGATTTTGCTTAAAGCACTATGGTAACTAAGAAGGTAGACACAAGGTGTCAATTTTTTTGGACACTGTAAACTTACGAAACCTAGTGGGGGAAAACATGCAGCCTGTATGTGCGTTCGAACTTCCATTACATTCTACATAATTGTCAGCAGAGCGGGACAAAGTAGTAACCTTCAAGCATGGTAGATTAATCTTACTTGATATGTTGATTATTTTATAAATACTTATATTTCAGATATCATATATGCCACTTATCCAGTTTAAAGAAACTTTTTGATTTGATATCCATATGGAAGAATTGATTGTATCCCAATTACTTTCAGAGGAACAAATTATTGCAAAGACTATATCACAACATTGGTATGTACCAGAATGTCAAATGTAGAAACTGGACAATAATAAATTCCAATCTAAAATATTATGCATGGGTGATTGTTGATTTGGAATTGAACACTAAAATACCTGTCCTCATACCCGTCAACTAGATACATATTGGTAGCCTACAAACATGCAATTCATAACTCCTTATGGTAACATGGTTCCCTGTCCAATATGAGCAAGCTTTACTTTTAAACTTGGACACATTGTGTCCCATGTTGGTATTCATTGCACAAGTTAATAAGGTAATGCATATGGATGAACAAATAACTACAAAGTAACAGAGGCCAATTCAAAAAGGAATCATCAATTGCTTCCAATAAAATTTTTTGTAACTTGGAACAGAGGAAATGCTTTACAGGCAATATAGCACATGTAATATGATGTTAGCATGGCAGAAATGCAGACAATGTAACAGGAGTGATGTCTATCATTACATTTAGTTGCTTTTTTGGCTATAAAAAAGCGTAATTTCTGTCACAATAATGCCCTTCTCAGTGACATATCACATTTTGTTGATTTTATGATGCTCTCTTGCTCTGCAAGGGGCTTTGCTGACTGAAACCGCTTTAAAAAGCATAACAGATTCTCCTGGAATATTATACCATTATCAAACATGGACAATAATGCAGAGAGGAAAATGTCATTTTGTTTGCAAGCCTTTCTTTTGTGACTTTGACCATTCTAGAGAAGTGTCTTGGTTTGTGTGTGCAATCTAGTCTATCTCATTAAGCAAAACATATTAATTAGCCGCTTAAGTTAATGAATAGAAAAATAAATATATGGTACACTTGAAAACAATAATGGTGAACAATATCAATCATATAAAATAAGCAGAGGGTGTATGAGGCATGGTGTGTTTCTGTCTTCAACCATACTTTTCCATCATCTCAACATGTGTTGTGCTTTAGTTTATGGTGTCTGTGTGATGAGTGTAGTAACCTTGTCTAGTACACCGTGTATGTGCGTATGTGTTTGAGAAAGCAAGAGCTTACCTCGTCTTCTCTTCTCTGTACCTTGTCTTGACCCCAAAGCCTCACTCTTGTGGGTTGGTGATATAAGTCGAACCAAACAAGCTCTTCGGGTGCACAGCTCGCCTCATTATATACTGCATAGACAGCATCATTCAACAAGGCTGTCAGACACCATTAATATGAGCGCAGCCATTACATGGCTCTACCCATTGAATCGTCCATGCACGCCGTCAAATACCATTGATATGAGTGAAGCCATTACATGGCTCTACCCATTGAATCATCCATGCATGCCGTCTAATACCATTGACATGAGTGAAGCCATTACATGGCTCTACCCATTGAATCATCCACACAAACTGGCTAGTGAATAACCAAACCTATGCATATGAGTGCAGATAATGTAGTATCAAACTCATTAGGATAGACATTTCAAACATGTATAGGGCAACCCTAATAGGTAATGACCCCCTGCTTATACGATATGAAATATATATTGAATTAGCAATAACAGAGAACTAGCAAACTAATACCCCTGTGTTAACATGTAAGCAATGTACACCAATTTTAGATAGGTAACTCAACATTGCATACAGCAAATGAAAATATTTCATGATGTAAACCAGTATAAATAAACTATACCACGTCAACATTATGTGTCAGTAGAAAAAATTTAATAGATTGAGCAAGTTCACCTGATTTCTGCCGCTGAACTTCAGATTTGTTTGAAGCCACCAGGTCATTCAATCATCTGTCAAACAGAATAACGGTAAAAACGATCATCATATTACTACTGTATTTCTGAAGAAAAGTAACAAATACACACATGTATCAAAATACCCATGATCCTGGCATTCAACCATGAATAGTTAAATTGTGTTTAACTTTCAGGGCAGGTTGTCATCCGCGTCATTAAAATACTCTATGCATTACAGAAATACATAAAATATTTCAATTTTTACCAATGGGATGCCTTCTACTGGTTCAATCAATAGGTTCATCATGAATGAATGACTGAACTCTATTGACAAACACCATTTCATGACCTGAAGATTGTATACACAAGTAGGTGGTGTTACATAACTACTAAAACCATAAAACACAGCTTTCCATTGCCCATTTCAAATCAATACCCACATTAGTGAAGGCCAGTTACATGAGATTAGTGAATGTAGTCCCTGTATCATGATGGAGGTGCAAACGATAGTGAGGGCCAGTAGCATGAGATTTGTGATTGTAGTCCCTGTATCATGATGGAGGTGAAAACGATAGTGAGGGCCAGTAGCATGAGATTAGTGATTGTAGTCCCTGTATCATTATGGAGGGGCAAATGATAGTGAGGGCCGGTAGCATGAGATTAGTGATTATAGTCCTTGTATCATGATGGAGGTGCAAACAATGGACGTGGTCTTGCATAAGTAGGTAAATATGTGAGTGTTCATAATTATATGTGGTGGGGAAAGTGAATCAAGTGATCTATTGCCGTTAACGTTTTCCCTTCGGCAGTAAATGACAAAAGGTCAATGATAATGCTAAGAACATACAAAAGAGACACTCCCTAGCTTAATCCTTGGTTATCCAGGAAAACTCCTCACTTTTAGCTCTGCTGACCATAGGTCGCAGGTCATATTGGAACATTCATTTGCAGCTATCCCTTTATCCACCCATCCACCCATATTCGAAAATTAAAATTAAAACAACCATTTCTGAAGTTTCTGCGTGAAAATGAATATTCATTATATGGACATCCAGTGGATTTGAGATGTTATATAAACGATGTAGTCAATATGTAAATCTAACAATTGTAACTGACATTTTATACAATGCATGTATGAGGCAATATATTTCTTAAAGTTGAGAGTTGCTAGCATCAAATCCATTTCAATTACTAACTTCTGTCAGTACCCGTCTCAAGTCAGGAGAGAGATGTTTTCCTTCATACCACATTTTATATTCATTGACTGACATATGAAAATATCATAAATTGTTGGTATGTCTACTTTGAACTAATCTATTTGTGTAATATGGGTAAAGTTTTGCAAAGCTATTTGTGGAAAATCTTTAAAAACTTTAGCCCGCACTCTTACTTCAGACTTCACAAGGTGATGCTTTCAGTTATTCTTCACGCTAACTTGTTCAACCAACCAACATGCTATTTTTTTGTACTGATAGCTTTTCTTATGTATGTTTGTAATTTTGTACTTCTAGCATACTGTCAGTTGAAATATGTTCACACATGGCGGACATATAGCTGCTACTATTTTTTATACAAAACATTACTCGTTTTCACAATAATTTGACCAAAGTCTGTGCTAATGAACAATTCAAAGGTTGACAGGACCAGTTTATACACACCAGTTGCCTTTCATTGGTGACTGCCTGTCTCAAGTCTGCAGTGGATGTTTGTTCTTCACGTTGGTATCAAACAATCGATTTTGATGTTTTGGTAAATTCTTGAATCCCTGCCCTTTGATGTAATTAACTTTGCTCACATTCTTGGGTTGAAATGTATGAAAATTTGGTGATGATTGTTGAGATTGGTGGGGATGTGCCGTTGGCAAATTTCTACAAAATGTTTTTCAATGTTCCTGCTCTTGTGATCATTATTTTAATGTTTTTTGTTGTTCATATCTGAGGATCATCTTAAGATTATCCCTCACACTGCCATGACAATGACTGTGAAATTATAATGAAACACTTCTCCACCCCCCTTGAACAGGATGGGCTTTGTGTTGTGTGTCATAGGCAGCTGAGAACAGAATATTCAGACAGCTCTCTTGTCCATATTGTTAGGCTGTACATAACATGAATGGTATGAAGAGCTACATAAGTAGAGCATTTTTTCAGATCAACTGACAGTCAGTAGAGCTTATAAAATGGGGAAGCATCTATGGTTTGGTGTCCACCCATGCATCCATCATCAGTTCACAATTACATTTTTAAACGTTCTAGCAAAACCATCTGTCAGATTCTATTAAACTCTGTGGGTGTGCACCACAGAAGAGTCGTTGGCAGTATTTTTTTTCAAATGGTCATGCACCAGTACTTTTCGTGATTTCTTTCAAATGTGCATTTCTTTATCATCATCATCACCGTCATCATCATCATCATCATCATCATCATCATCATCATCATCATCATCAATATTGCTATTTTTGGCAACATCTTCTTCTCCAAAACGGCTAAGCAAATTGCTTTGAAATTTTATGGGCACATGTTTGGGGGCTCCTATAGCTCAATTTGATAACTAGTTGGTGCTGTTATTCCTTTATGTATAATGTGTGAATTTTTTGTGTCTTTATGCTTTTTTGACATGTTCTTCCTATCTATATTTTGCATTCTCTTCAGAAATTGTTTGAATGTTCATGGACTATAGTTCTAAATACGTACACATATACTTTATGGTGCTGATGTTATTTCCTTATTTTTTACAAATTATCATTATGAAAAATCGGTAAAAGTATATGCACATGTTTGCATTGTTACAAT
>CAXHWN010000645.1:0-12000 GCA_964020975.1 Hermodice carunculata
GAGGGTCACAAGTGCATAATTGTTTAAGATGTTTTGTGTAAATCTATGGAAGGGTTCCAAGTGCACAATACATGTCCTTAATGTTCATGTAAATTTTGTGAGGGTCACAAATACATGGTATGCCTTGTGAAAGTTATCATAGTTATAAAATTGTTGTAGAATTCGAACATGAGTCCCAAGTGAAATTACTATAATTTTTTTTTTCATTTTTTGTTTAATTTTGCCTTTCCGGGGCCGGGAATGTCAAACGCTAGCTCGTGTTTTGTAATTTTTCCTGTGATTTTTTTATTTTTTTTCTATATATATATATATATATATATATATATATATATATATATATATATATATATATATATATATATATATATATATATCCATGGTTTTTCTTTTTGTTGTTGTTGTACATGTGTCTTTGTAAACCATGTAGAGTTATGGTACCGTATACACGGGTTAATAATGTATTCAGGGTAGGGTTCTTTAGTTTTTCCCTTTTTTTTGCTTAGGTACTACTTTCCTTTTATATTATAATGTTGGCGATTCATTCGCGCTGCTATATATATACTGTTAGCAGGCGGCATGTGGATACAATCCCCATTTTTCAACGAGCCGAAGAGTTGTATCGAGGTCGAGAGAGTCGCGAGTTAGGGGCTTTGTCCCCGCACCTGCATATAATGTAACTAACAAGCGTCAAGGAACTAACGTAAGTAGAGACCTGCGTTTGTCAATTACTATTTCATCGTGTTCGTTTTGAAATGTGTCAAATTCCAGAGGTTTCGTAGTATTCATAGGCATCGTTCGTATGTTGCTTATAGGTACTAACATGTTTGAAGTTCTGTGCTTTACTGGGGTTGGATAGACCGTGCAATCCCGCAAAAACGCTTTGTAAGTATGCATTCAGTTTAAATGCTGGTTAAAAGCCATAAAACATGTAAAAGAGTGTTGCAAAGTCAGGTTATGTCAAGGTGTAAATGAAGTTGATAGCTAGTACAGGTTACGTATATGGAGTATATTGAATTGTGAAAACAGTATTTAACATTGGTTATAAAGGGTTAATAATAAAGCTATGTATATATATATATATATATATATATATATATATATATATATATATATATATATATATATATATATATATCAAGATAAAGATTCATGATGCATGAGCTAAAATTATTGGCAGCGTATTTTCTGGTATGAATTCGTCAAAGGAACGGGCGACAAATATCCTTTCTTAGCACGTGCGCACGTCGTTAAGTCATTGCGTGCATTCTATGGTCAAAGGATTAGTAACGATTCAGAGTGCAATTTCATGCCTAAAAGTAAGCTTTTCTTATAAATCTATGTAAAAAGACTTTTCTTATTTGTGCGAATTGAACATAAAAGTTTGGCATTTTTGGGTTTTAACAGTCGATACTTTTTTCCCCATGGTTTCAATGTGTTTTACGCTTTGTTCTCTTTAGTTACATATTTTGACAGCAGGTGTTGCTGTTGTTTCAGCTTACTTTTTTCACTGGCCTTATTAATGGTTAGAAATTCTATTTAACTGTGAATTATTTACCAAGAGCATAGATTATTGAAGTATTTGTTAAATGGTGAAATGTCATATAATTAGAACTTGGTTTATTGTTTAATAGAATATTGTATATGAAGTTATAAATGAACACGTGTTAAAACAGTTACGATAAATGATATATTACGATAAATGGTATATAAATTAAAAGTTATACCAAATGAGTAGTAAAGATGATTATATGTTGATTATATGTATATTGTTGCAGTATGTGTCTATGATGTCGCAGTGATGTCCTAGTGTCAATAAATGCCCATGGAGATTAAACGGTTCGAGTTGAGTCCTTTCTTCAAAGTGACAAGCATGTATTTGGAAACCTTGTCGCACGGGACTTTGGAGTCCAAAAACGTAAAACCGAGCATAGGAGGAATGAAACTGAAGCTCATGAAACCCACATGTAAGGACAAAGTCTAAAAAGCCGCATCACTTAGTTCAGATTTTAAAATTTATTTATTTTTATTATTATTATTATTATTATTATTATTATTATTATTATTATTATTATTATTATTATTATTATTATTATTACGAAACTGAAAAACAAAAAGCCTGATAGACTTAATGTCACTTTCTTGTCATTTATGTCAATGGCAAAATTATTAATTGCAGTGCCCAAGATAATCTGATGGAATGCTTTAATGACATATGGCACTGGCACATAACTACCCCCATTAAATGATTCTTTTTAAGAAATGTGAATTTGGTCGAGCGGATATGTGCGTTTCCCATTTCAGCTGGGCGACTGGTGCCAAAGGTTGCAGCTTCGAGTCCCGCTCGTTCCGAACATAGAAATTAGAATATAGGCTAATTATGAAGACTCGTGATGTTCATGCGCCCGGTACGTACTGGCGCTAGGGGCGTCTGGCTCTGCCTTTGTAGATGTGAAAGCGGCGTGTTTCAGAAGCCGAAAGTGCAACAGAAAAAGAATGGATGGAAGGAAATTGATCTTCTGTGCACAGGTAGGTCTAAGTTATTCGAAGAATAAGAAGGAAATAAAGAAGAACGGAAGAACAAAGAAAGAAAGAAAGAAAGGAAAAAAATTCAAGTTTTCAATGATATTTAATAAATGAAAAGTAACATTTAAAGCTTAACTTATAGATGCATTTTTTTTTGGGGGGGGGGGGGTCCCTACATTGCTCAGGCCTATTGAAGTCTCCTATATCTCGGTCTATCTATGCATCACCAACTAAAAGCTAAATCTGCTTTGAATAGAATCTATTCAAAGCAGATTTATCCGCTACTCCATGGTCTGGTTGAACGAATGTCATTGTAGGCCTATCATTCACCACAAAATGAATGAATGAATGAATGAATAAATAAACAAATAAAACAAAATTAAAAACGTCCGCCGTTTTCGTGCAACATTAAGCGCATTTTCAATTGTAAACAGTAGACTCGGACACATTCCTGGGGTCAGCAGCAATGCACAATGAGCTGTTATTTTTCCTCCACTGACAGAAATTTGTTAATTGCCCCTCCCCATGGGTTTGTAGCTTTCCAGGTTACTAATCGATAGTCTTACTTGATAATTTGTAACACGCCAGCGTGTTGGAAGTTCAAAATTTCGTGTTTCTCCGACTCGAGTCCCAGATTATATAATAATATCTCTGTGGCTCTCCGCTTATCTGCCACGACCCTGCATGGCCGTGGAACAGTTGGCCTGTAAAAAGAAACAATAATAAAAAAATGTAAATCAGACTTACAAGTTTTGGAAGAAAAAAAAGGTTGGTTTTAACTTTTGAGCTGGCATAAGATGCAAGACTCCAAACTAAACTGGTTTTATTAGTGGAACACTGCCATATCATTTAACGTATGTATAACATTTTATTATTGAAACAATCCGTAAATTTGTAATTATTTTAAGGGATCTTGTCATTGTCACAGGACGTTAGGGGGTGATGGGGTCCATAGCTACCGACGTTAATTTCGCAAAAACGTGACAAAAACTTTCTAGAGCTAAAGATTTATCCATTTAATGTTTATTTTGTAATTGCACCCATCTCATATTGTCCATTAAGTGTACTACATGGCAAATTCACACACAGCAGCTTCATGTTATGCAAAGTGCATGTGCAGTTCACCTATCTTTGTCACCCCTTTGATAGCATGTATTCTTCAGGCACTTTGATCACGCCATGACAAGAGCATACAATTTCGGAAAGCTGTTGACTCGGTCCTCAACTTTACACAAGAATAAACCACAGGAAACAAAAAATACAAGGTTAAAATATCTATCCAAAATATCAACAAAATTATCAACGTGAAAGTAAGGTCCTTACTTTTATTTACATGTTTAAAAAAAAAAAAACCCTCCCCCGCCAAAAAAAAAAAAAAAAAAAAAAAAATCAGAACGGCAAGTTCCAACATGTCTTCAGCGACCGCAATAATAAAATGAAATCCTAATTTATAGGTTACAAAGTGCACTTGCGAAAAAAAAAACTGCCTACACTTTTGAATTTTGTGTTTAAAAAGTTAAGCGGAGAACTACGAACATACATGTAGGCCTACACGTAGTAATTTTAAAGTGAGACCCTGTAGGCTGTAGGCCTACCAATCACATAGTTTACGCGTATCTCGGGTGCTTACGATAAATATGTATGTGGCCTGTCGCAATTTTGTTTTTGTTAGTTTGAAGTTAAGCGACGGTTTGAATGCTTCGGGACAATTAGTAAATCCACCAGGGAACTTTTTAGCTACTACTGCCCCTTTCCTGTTGCTTGGCGCGGGGTGCGGTGCCGGTATAGACTTAAATGCACATGGTAATTGTCACGGAAGGATCACTTCGACGCAAAGGCAGGTGGTGGTGGGTCGAAAGTCCAGTGTTTAATGACGTAAACTGTGATACTGACATAATCCCGAACAGTTAGACCCATATTATAATGATCATGAGGCAATGAGATTTTTATAGGGCCGTATATATTATCTTTTACCTTGTCTATAAGAGAAGAAAGTACAAAATATGAAGCAGTAATGGTTTCATTTCTTGTCTATATCTTCATTAATATTCCATATACACATATATACATGTATACGTCAAACGGGTGAATAAAGGTAGAGGATGTTTTGGGGTGAAAGGTAGAGAGTGTTCTTTGTTTAAAGAAGTATTACAGCACATTCTGAAGCTGAAAATGAAGCAAATGTATTCAACAAAGCTTCAGTCCCACAACATGCCATGAAGTCAGCGACTAATTCTGTCTAAGTTTCAGAAAAAAACGCGGAGGGCACAATTCCCCGAAGGCCTATTACTCTGCAGCAAATATTAAGCAATAGACTACACTCACTGCTCATGGGAATTATGCTCACACTTCTTGGGTCATTATCCCCATTGAACAGATAACAGAAATCCTGTGTGAGAGTTAAAATAGTTTTTGATATGTATGTATGTGTGTACGTATGTATTGCATACTATGTAAGGATGTATTTTTGTTTACATATACACGGTACACACATTAAATATATAGAAGGTAAAACTAAGTAGATTGTTCCATTCTGCAAAATTTAATCCGACAAGTTCGCCAAAATGACCCAAAGTAACTTGCCATTGACCAAGAAAAAGCTAAGTCAAGGCTACATAAAAGAGGCCAGATCAAGGAGAAAACCTCGAAAATATATACCTTTCACATGGCACTCACATATGGCACTTCAGGACAGGTAAGACACCAAAAATAAATCCCACTTTAGTCAATACTGGCTCAAAATGTATTTGCGTTAGCATAACATATCATATATGTGTGTAATCGTCAGACTCCAAAGAATTAATATGTTTCCTATTTGGGTGTCTTTGATGTTAATTGTTGAGTAAACAATTGAAAGTTGACCGCAAAGCAACCACCCCAAAAATGTCGTAATAAGTCACTAATTATTTGTGATAAAATCACAATTACAGAGTAGTCCACACTGCAATGCAGACCAAGGAATATCTGTCAGTGACAAAGTAAACAACAATACTGCAGACAATACATGATCTGGTGATCCCTAGATCAACGCTCTGGACCTATCTTAAGGTATATACTGGAATGTAGTTGCCTACATATAATATGTTTAGACAATAGAATATAACATGTAATTCAACCTTATACCGTTATATGTGTATACTATTTCGACTGAACTAATAAATAAATTCACGGCCCTGTATTGATACCACATACGAATTTTTTCCCGTTCCTGAGCCAGAGTAACATGCAGAATTTTAAGTAAAGTGACAGTGGCGAAGGCAAGTAATGACCATGTTTCGGCATTCATCCAAACAGGGCGCGGTTCCCGTGCAACCTCACTGCGCCTGGATTGAGGACATTCAGGATTTGTCTTGATTGTGCACACAAGGAAAAGTAAAGACTCAAGGGTCTGATACAGCTCAAAAGAAACGATACTTTGATATCCCCTCTGTGGCCTTCGTAGGCACCAACACTTCTGATCAGCAAACAATTTTTTATTTCCACATTAAGAATAGCCCCATGCCACAGCAGTTAGGCCTAAGGGCGTCTGTTTTATAATGACACAGTTTACAAAGAAAAAAAAAGGAAAATTATACTTTCATTTTTATCTTGATGCGTTCCCTTCTAACTAATCTTGGGGTCGGGGTTTGCATACAGAACTCTACAGAAAACATTGACGCACCATTTGACATCACGTGTGAAGCGTGGTTAAACCCGCATATTGCAGTAGACCCACGAGTCAATCTGGCAGAAGCGGCCTTTTTGTCACTGCACCCTTGCAGGGACATGTGTTTAACTTTTTGTAAAACGTACACAATTTATTATATACTCCTACTAATGTAATAAATAAATAAATAAATAAATGAATAAATAAATAAATAAATAAATAAATAAATAAATCGCTCCCATTGGCTTAACATGGAATATTGTATTACATGATGCTTTATTTTAGAATTGGTGCACCATTTTCATATAAATTCAGTTCCAATGATCCTTCCCCTAACATACTGTAATCTGCCTCTACTGATTCGTACGTCAGGTAATATTGGCTTCAACGTGCATCGACATGCTGCCAATGATCTTATACTTTAAAGCTCCTGTGCCAAGGCCAGGCCAATAATCACCAAACTCTCCGAAATTGTTCTGATTTCCAGGACAATCTTTCGCACTTAATTCACTCAATCAAACATGAAGTACGCCTACAGTTCCTGGACCCCATAGCATAAACTCAAAGCTCCGTCCAATCCATGTAAAACATTGTACGTATGAGACTCCATGTTAAACCTGTGGAAACATTCACTTATTTTAGGACGAGTAGGCCTATAGTATAGGCCTACATGCTGTAACATATCTGAAATATATGTTTTCTGGTGTATAGCGGGTAATGCTTTGGCTGCGGTGACACAATGGAAAAGAGTACTAGTTCGATATAAATCAATGAATATCAGCAGCAATTTACTGCTTGTTCCACTCAATTTTAATACGTGACCATGGAACTATAGGCCTATAACACGGATTTGCATCTATCCTCACTCTGAAAAACGCAGGGCTTAGTTTGTAAACAAAACAATTGCCCACCGTGAATAAGGTCTCATTACCGACAGGGGCAACCAGCACAATGGTTGTCGACATATTCTGGTCCACACAAGCCCATCCATACTGACCGCCAAAGTCATGCACTGTCCACCGAAAATACTGATAATGGCTAAAAGGGAACTAACAAAAATCGGTGCCCCCACCCCTTCCCCCCGCTGTTTGCCTGTTTTTAACACCTTCTGCTGCCACATGCATATCAACTATATACCAAAACATTCGTCACAATCCACTCTCTCGATCCCTGCCTGATATTGAGTTGTCGGACGAATTTTATCGCAATTGGGCAACTTTATTTTTCGCAAAACGCCCCGATTCCAAATGAGCCCTTCTTCGTTGAACGGAACTGACCCCCGCGTACGGACTCAAATTTATCCTTCGCTCTGATTGGCTGCCACTGAATAAATTTGTATTTCCATTTACTTACCAGCTTTACTTTAATCGATAAATTGTGTACAAATCTGCAATACAAAAATTAATTAACAACACCCTCAACGGATATTGGTCAGCAATAATTTCTATAAAATCCCAACCCTTTGATTTGACCTGCGAGTGCAGCCAATAATTTAGAGTACATTGTTATTTGCCATATTGTCGTATTAACTGCACCAAACCAAGTCTTGCGTTAGTTTCCCCGCGGTGACCAGATTTTCTATAAAGGATATAGCTATAAATCCTAAAAATGTCTTCTGAATTGCCAATTTTATGAAAATGATTTGGTCAACAATGATTCAGAACTATACAGTTTCTCAGCTTTTGCTACGGAGTAGGACTTTTGTCCGTTGAATATCGGACTTGACAACATTCAAATGGCAGTTGGGATGACAGACTCGGGTTTTTTAAGTTTCTGTTTATATATAAAATGTTTGAAGTGCAAGCGAAGAAGGTCGGTTTAAAATAAACTAAACACCCAACTACTTTATTCTGCAAATTTCTATAGCAATGGTCCGAAAAAGACATACGGAACTATGTAAAACGTTAAATGCGTTACCCGACTCACAACCTTGAAGGAATATCAATTTCTGGCTCAGCAACTAAATATACGATGTATATACCACCTGTAAATATTTAATGTTCAATAATCCCATCTCCTCAATACCTCTGCGCACGAAAATGTGGCTAATTAAATTTATAATTTTTTCGTTCTTTTACACAGAAATAGGTAAATATAGGCTCGACTGCTTTCTTGTGTTAACGGATGTGTAAGGTTTTTTAACAGCATACACATCCCATTAAATCGGTTAAAATCACGTTTAATATTGGCCCTTCCTCGTAAATGTTTATACTGATATGCATGCTAAGGCCCTCATCGTCCAATGAGGTCTTTTTCTGAAGAGGGAGTGATGGAAATGCTTGTCAAATTTTAAATTTTATTATGTAGAGGATAATTCCAAGTTTTTGTTTATTATGCAGATAGAATTTTGGTGACAATGTGTGATTATACCGTATAATGTATTTCGAACACAAGACTGTCATGACGAATTCGAAAGTTTATAGCTGCTACAAATAAAGCAATGTTAATTCAGTGAAGTCGTCAGCAATTCAACGAAACAAAGACTGAGTATCAAAAGAAAAATACCCAAACACACCCGGGATCTTAGATTGTGACGGTTTTTTAAGATACATGACGCTGATCAAATTGTGGTTTGGAGCGGTATTTACAAATAAATAACGGAGGAACAATACTTACTGAAAACCTATGACAAATGTGGACAATTTGGGGAAAAATCATAGTTTTTTAAAACACTATTTAACCAATCAGTTCCATGCATTTCCATGCATAAACCCTGTGTGTATGAATATGTTGTGTCTTTTACCGGTATCTTATTGCTTTTAATCCATTTCGTTTGCAAGATGCGTTGGCTACGCAAGCCTAGACTGCTTGTCATTACATGTTTATAATGTTCACAATAAATTTATCTCAATCTGTCTGGTTAACAGGAGACCAGAACTAGAACGAACAAGATAGAAGTGTAGAAGAAGGCTTACCTTGCCTGGATTCTTAGCCTTTGTATGTCGTCCATGGACTCCAATGCTTCATAGAGGTCTTCTTCGTCCTGGAATCCTTGAGAATCGTCGGCGGTGGTCATGTTAAGCACTGCACACATGTAAAACGGCACATTCATTAACTAACACATGGATGCATAAACTTAAAATCTTACTTAAAAGTCAAATAATGGTGGGCATTGCATTTTCAATTTACGTTTATTTAAGTTATTTGTATTATAAACACAATTGCTTAATACATAATTAAACTTAAGGTCACACCATCCGTTTAGCAGAAAAAAAATTCGAATAAAGTAATGAAAATACACTCGAAAAAAAATAAAGGTGACAAGATATCCAACTAAACTCTGGTATCAATGGCCGTAAAATGTGAAACACAAAAGTTGGAATATATTTGTTCTGGCTCAGAAAAGGCCTTGTTTAAAGAAAACCAGCTTTGATATAGCGGTTCCAAAGCATACACCAACGTGTGTGAATACCACACTCCCTATAATGATGCACAACGCGTGCAGATAAATGTACATATCTAAAAACCACCATTGGGGAAAAATTCAGTACTTGATCCCATTTGATAAGTTTCTTGACTTCTGTTCGCTAATTCCCTGTGTTGCACAATATATAGAAGTATTTCACAGCACATCCGCATTAAATAGGAAACCGCTAGGATTCACCGTGAACAATGCAACTGGCCGGGAATACAGCACAGATTGCACCGTATACACCTGCAGAATTTAGTTCTCTATCAACCGCTAGACGTCTCTCCGTGTATTCGTTTTGCAGGTCTTTTACCGGTAATTTTGGCCTACTACATTTGCGTGGAAAATTCGTGACATCTGTTAGATTGTTTATCCCATTTAGAACATACAACAGCAATATCCTTTGCATTCTACAAGCTCATATCGATGAAATCGATTTAAAGGCAAGAAAATAGGGTTTTTGGAAATACTATTTGGACACAAAAGTGTGGGTAAGCCTTACCTCCATTATTGAAGATCTGCACCAAACATACCTCCAAATAGATACATTCATTCAATGATTTAACTCTGTAGTGTAGCAAAGCCGTTCTGGGTCTCCCCGTCAATACGTTATTTCTTACTGTGCATCATGTTGGGGCCTAATTTACGAACCTTTGTTCTTCTGATGTTAACACCCAATCAACTGAAGAAGCGGTCGAGTATTGGCTCAAAACTTGTGGATTGGTTGAATCTACCCTTGGGTGGTTACTGAAACAAAAGTTATGTAGGTCTAGCAATACAAAGTGATGCTGTCATTGGCTTGCAGGTTAAATAAGCCTGTGTCAGTTATTGCACATATATATATATATATATATATATATATATATAAACTTCGTTTTTACCCTGACTAAGATGCATTATTAACCACTACAGTCCAAGTGATCCGTCTGCAGCTTCAGGCTGAACGCATGAGCATTATTACCGCATGGTCCATTTGAAATTGACTCGACTAAAATCTGAAAAGATCTTAGTGTAAAGGCTGTGTTGGAAAGATTTTTTTTCTAAACTCTGTAGAACCTTTAGTTTTCGACAACTAGATGACCGAATTTTAAACGCCCTTAAAAGGTGCTAAACGATAAGTGTTTCTTACAAATATCAGACAAAAAAAAAAAAAAAAAAAAAAAAAAAACAGAACAATACAACCCCCCCCCAAAAAAAACAAATGAACAAAATAAGAAAAAAAAAAAACCCCACACAAATAGCCACCCCACCTTCAATGTGTATAACTTCGCTAGTTTTTTCCCTCCAGCGTTTGCTTGCTAAAAACAAAACAACCTCCCCATTCCCCCACTCCAAAAAAGATTGCTACTCTCACGCAACAAACTTAAACATTCATACACACATTTTAATGGACTAAGTAATATAACGGAATGGAGCTTCTGTATAGAACGATAAAGTATATAAGACATCCGAGGAGAACACGTTTTGCCGAAGTTATTTATCGCCGAAGACTATTACTTCAGTAAATCGTTTTCTGCTCGGATGTCTTATACACTTCATGGTTATACACAGAAGCTACGTTCTATTTTCATTCCCATGTACCCCATATTTTGTTGTGGAAAGTCGCCAAAACACTAGAAAAGGCGTACCTGCCCAACTCAACTTAGTCAAATGAGCGCTACACACAGTAGCGCGTACGATTATCTAATCATACTTTACAGTTATACGTTCCTTGGCAACGGGGTAAACGAACTAGTAAATTTAACGTTGCGACCATTGGCAGCAATGTTCTAATAATTATCCAAGATATTCATATTAATCTAAAATGGGAAGACAATTTTCAGATTGTCATGTCATGATGCCTAACAAAGGACAAAAAACAAAAACAAACAGACAAACACAACAAAATAAACAAAACAAAACCAAAAAGAGGAAAAAAAAGGAAAGAGAGGGCCCATGCTCAGCTGACACAGAAATTCATCACACTTGTTGCTCTGTCGACTTGAGACAGGGTCAAAGTCACCCATGTACTGAGTAAAACCAATACAAGCCCCACCCAAGGTACATTAGCACCAAATTCGAAATTAATCTGACTGATAGTTTCTTCAATAAGCATTAGACTTCCCATTGACTTATATAATAATCAATAGAAAAGGTGCTTTTATCACAGAATACACAAATTTAAAAAAAAATGGTGAAAATCGGGAATACACAGTAGTGCCACCTTGTGAACAACTTTGATTACCCTTGCGACAAGGAACATAACCACCAAGTTTCAGCTTAGTCCTAGTGAGAGTTCTGAAAAAGATGTCGAAAATACCAAAAAACACACCATGAAATAAAAACTTGCAGCGCCATTTGGTGAATATTAAGATCAAACAGTCCCTAGGGGTGTACCTGTGTTATATCAAAGTAATTCTGCAAGCGGTTTCGGAGAAGATTT
>CAXHWN010000646.1:0-13000 GCA_964020975.1 Hermodice carunculata
TCGCATCTGATTGGACGACGCACAGCTCATTAATAATGCAGTAGGCAACTTCCACGATAAGCGAAGTACAATTCATTGGCCCAGCGGCGCCTGACAACGTTATCGCCAGATCTGCTAATAGATCTTATGCACGGTCGCCATTTTGAATAAATTAGCGCCATGTTGGGAAATTGCATTCTGGGATTAATTGTAGTACGCTGCTGAGATCAGTCTGAGGGCTACATTGATATTAGATAGCTCGCCGTGATAAGTTTCACTCGTTGTTTAGCGAGTTTTTTCACTAATATGGTCAGACAAATGTAACATATATTTGGTTTCTGAAGGTGTAGTATAGAAACTATCTTGTCTCCAAAAACAATGTGGAAAAGTTAAGTCTTTAAGGGGGAAAAATAAGTTAAAGTTAAGGATGTCCTTGAGGCTTGAGCAAATATCATCAATTCACTGTGGTGCTTTTTGTTTGCTTGCATCCCTACTTTCTCATCTTTTTCTCTCGCTTGTGGGTAGTTTTTTTTATTTTTCCCTTCTTTTACTCCTTTTTTCCGAGTTAACTGTTGCGTTTCGATCGTACTTTAAGAAGTGTGATTTTCTTTGACGCGGAGGTCTGCCTTTCAGTGAGAAATAATCCCTGGACAAAATGAACATAAAAATGCAACAGAGAGACCGCATCCATCTGGTTGAGCGCGGGTTTCAATGATCTTTCAATGAGGGGAAACCGCAAACTCGTGGACACATCGAACATAGCCAAATGTCATTTTTTGGTGCGCTTACTGTCAACAAAAGGCACAATAATTCTAACGACAACTTGCACAAACTTCAACAGTTTCTCTTCAAATCAAGAATGTACACTTGCGTTAAGACATCCCTTTGGTAATCAAAAGGTGTGAAAGACATATACAAACGAACAAGTGTACGTGCAAGACACATTTTGCTCCTGCAAACACTCTATATTTTTGTTTGTTTGTGTGTGTGTGTGTGTTTCTCTTGGTTTAAACGTATTTTATTTCTCAAAATACATGCACGAGTGGGGAGCAGGCAACGCCTATACGAGCCCATCCCTTGTGCGGATATCGATGCAACTTTGTACATTTAGCATGTTGCACATCTTTGCAATGTACATGTGTATTATTTCAGTAATTCTTTTTATTTCACGCAATTGCCTTAAAAATACCGACTTAAAATGGGAAAACAACGTATTAGCGATGTAAAATTTGGCTCCTAAGTCTTCAAAGTGTGCTTTCTGAAACCATTAGTACGTGTTAAGTACTTGGCCTTTCTATGTGTTAACGATGTTTGCATAAAATTAATCACCCGGTGCTTAATCTATGAAAGGGTTTACGAGGTAAGCACAAGTACTGGTTGCTTTAAAGAAACTACTTGTGAAAACAAAAGGCAAGAAACAACACACGGGTTGTTAGTTGAGGAGCGCATGGTAAAAATATCTGTAGTTTTAAACGTTAAAATGAATATTTTTTCGGTTATGATTAAGAAAACTCACCTCATAGGTTTAAACATATGTATCTATACAGGATTGTCCAACATTACTTCTAGATGACTAATAACATGGGTTGTCGAGCTGAATATGACAAAGGTGGAAGAGCAAAGTCTCAGCTTATCAATCTGATTAATTTCTGCTACAGATGAACACGTCCCTGTTTTCATGTATGACATTGCGTAATGTAAGTTGAACATTTCCTATTTTCATATCTGAGCCGGATTATTCCGAAATCAAAGTTTGTAGAAGAATACCTTAGATTTGAAACAACTTTGCTCGAAAAACAATCTGTATTTATCTTTAAAAAATCAGTAATAAAGGAAGGAAAATTTGTTATTTTAGGGAGCGTAATCTTTCTTTTTTTCTTTCTTTCTTTCTTTCTTTCTTTCTTTCTTTCTTTCTTTCTTTCTTTCTTTCTTTCTTTCTTTCTTTCTTTCTTTTTCTTTTTTCTTTCTTTACTTTTACTTTCTTTCTTTGGTTCTTCTGCTAACCTATCTATCTATCTATCTATCTATCTATCTATCTATCTATCTATCTATCTATCTATCTATCTATCTATCTATCTATCTATCTATCTATCTATCTATCTATCTATCTATCTATCTATTCTTTTATCATTGGCCATAGTGTTTACACATTGGTTGCAAAACACACAATACGATTTGGTTCCTAAAGGAATATGATTCAGATGACAGGGTTACCCAGTTGGAATGGATATATTTAAACTGAACTGTATAGACTGATCGCAATGTGCAAATGTCATCATTCAAAGTTACACGGCAAACGTTGTATGACGAGGTCATGGGCAAGAATTTACATAATTTTCAGTCCTTTCCAGGAGAGGAATTCTTCTTATCCATTGTTTTCCCAGTTTTTATTTGTTGGCAAGGGATAAAATTTACGTTGTTTGCCGCAGGAATAAGTTGAAAAGCACACAGCCAAATAACAAATTAAACTTCTCATGGCTACATGTGTAATTTCATAGTCGACACAGGTATCGCCATAACGGCTCGCAAACTACAAATAAGTCCACAATGCACTGCGCGTCAAAAAATTTGGCGCATGCGCTGTGTCGCGAGCATAAGATCTATTGCCTCTTGAAATGGTATTGCGACACGGCCGGGCAGACTTTCGCTGGGGGCCAACATAGTGTATCGCCCCAAGAAAGTCTGCTTAGGAGGCAACCAAAGTGGTGGAGATTAATGCATAAACTATGCTATTTCAAATGGCCAAACTCTAAATTATCACTCCACAGGTGATCGACGTACTGAAACACATCACATGGACATTTGCACAGTGACAATATAATGCAATCCAAACAACAGCACATGTTAAAATATAAAGCACACTATTTTGTTTCATCAAACAGAAAAGTAAACCATGGATTAATACTATTTGATAAACTTTTACTTAGTGTGCTGAGACGCTACTGGCCAGCTGTCTTTCATCCTTCTGCGACAGAAAATTTTCGCAGCCTGTGATAGGTCAGTGGCTTTTGACCCAGACCGACCTCCGAGATTGCGACGCTAGTTGCCCTCCATTTTGTAACCAAGCAATTATAGGATCAGCGAGCGGCAATTAAGATTGGAATGCAGATGTAGGGATGGATGCTTTGCGGTCAACTTTAAATTTTTTGTTCAACAATTAACATCACAGACACCCAAATACGGGACATATAAATTCTTTGGAGTATGACGAGTACACACATATACGATATGTTATCCTAACGCAAATACATTTTGAGCTAAGATTGACTAAAGTGGGATTTATTTTTGGTGTCTTACCTGTCTTTAATTGAGTCATTAGATAAGCGTAATTTTCAGTAGCGGTAGTTAGCACTTGTGCATCCGGTAGTGCATGCCATTAGCAACACGGACGTTTTTGTAATGCTAAATGTACCGTCGTAAGCGACCAGCTGCAGAAAGCGACCGGGGAAATTTGGCTAAGCGCACCGGAAACGATCGCTTTTTGACGAGACACTCGAGTGTCAAAATAGTGACAAGCCCTGATTTTTCCCATCATATCGACCAAAATGTAACTGTCATTCATTCTATTATCGTTATTCCCCTGTGTTTCAAACTTTATTTCAAATAATCGGGATTGATGTGAGGTTCATCGGAACTTGGAAAATGCAGGGTTCTCTTTTTTTTTTTTTCTGCGTTGAAGTTGAACTGGCCGGCACCTTGTGCCTGTGGTGCTACTCCCGAGCCTTTGTTTTGCACACACACACACACACACACACACAAAAACTGAACAGTCTCAAAAACATTCTGAATACAGTACTTAGTATCTTGACCTTACTCTGCATGCTCAGTTATGTCAAGCTCATGGTTAATCTTAAGAAATCAGTTAAAATACGCTCCTAGTATCTTGCAAGTGCACACCTGAATCCGCTTTTTGTAATTTGCATTCAGGTACAAATTACTTTGTGGAACTTAAGTGAACTCTGGAATGATCTGTGGCCTGACATTTGTTGAGTAGCAAAATACAGATACACGTGGTGCTGTGTTGTCGTTTATTTCATATTCTATTACATTAAAATTATTAAAGGTTTTAAATTCAGCATTACTTCCATCATACTATGATTAAATTATTGAACCAAGAGTAATACTTTCACGTAGCTTCGGTGAACTGCGGACACGCACATGCTCTGAGATTTGTTGATCAACTTGGCTTGACCCAAGTCAACCGCTGGCGGATATGTATAAATATGGTGTTTTGTTTGCCGTTTATTTTATATTTGATTAAATTAGAATTATTACAGGGTTTTCAACGTTACTGCCATCACGCTATGATTAATTTGAAACAAGACTAGAAGAATGAATTCGTCTGCGGCCAAACATTTAACTGGCCACATCGTCAGGCTGGGTGGGATATGATGGCGCTCAGCACAACAGCTTGAAAAAATTCGAAAAAGGAATTTTTTTGTCGATAATCTGAGGAAAAACACGTATGGGACATATACTTGATGTACAGTTAAAAAAACAAATCAACCACATCACACATGTATTTATTCCAGGGCCTAGCCTTTAATTTTATCGCTTGCAGTTTGTTTTGCCAACCGCTTACGCAGATTATCATTATGCCTATTAGCATTATCAACATGGACGCTTCTGATCTATGGACTGGTATGGTAATGATAAGTGATGGAACTGGAACTTTAATCATGAGACGGAAATATTGTAGTCTCTCACGTGGCGATTTTGAGCAGATTTGACGTACTCAGTGGACCTGTGAAATTGCACATGTTTGTCTTTGAACCTTTACTAACCACACAGGGACCATGATTGATATAGAGTTTCTTATTAATTAAGTAGTTGAACATAGTAAGAATAATGCGGCAAAAATACATTTTTTCCATGCACATGTGTGTTACCGAAAGCCAGGTAGCTGGACCAACACTAGCCTGTACCATACCAGCCTTTGGAAAGTCCAAAAGACACCTAGACCAATCTCATGTCCATGTATTATGCCCGGTCGGGAATCTTTACCTTTATCTCGACATGCCCAGCACAATCTCAGGATGTCTTGGGACGTCAGACACCCGCTAAATTGGAGCCATGCTGATAATATATGCATTATGGATAAACTTCTTGGAGTGCTACTGGTATGTAATGGTGGGAAATTTTACGGCAAAATTTAAAAAATCGCTGTACGGCACCATTTGAACAAACTTGGTAGAGACCCACCCAAGGTACATTGCAACCAAGTTTGGAGTGAATCGACTCGCAGTTTCTTCCAAAAAGGCCAAAATGTGCATTAGAATGTCCATTGACTTGCATAGTAATCAATAGGAAAGGTGCATTTAATGAGAAGTACCCGAATTAAAAAAAAATCGTTAAAAATCAGAAATCCACAGCAGTGCAACCTAATGACCGCCTTTGCTTCAACCTTCCACCAGGAACATATCAACCAAGTTTCAGCTTAATCTGAGTGACAGTTCTAGAGAAGAAGTCAAAAATAGCGAAAAACACACAAAAAACTCATAGAAAATAAGAAAAGAATTGCAGCACCACATAGTGAACAAATTAATAACTAGGAGTCCTTGAAGTGTCCAGGTGTAATATCAAGCAATTGAGTAAACAGAAGATATTGATTGTTGATGACGGACGAAGGACCATAAGATAAGCTCAGCTACTGACAAGCTGAACTAAAAAAAAATCATCAAATCACTGGAGCATGACCATATGAATACACTCGACACATCCCCACCCAAGGTACATCCCCACCAATTATAAAGTGAATCTGACTGTATATGGAGAAGTCAAAAATAGCAAAAACACACAAATATGCATTTAAAAAATACAAAAAAAAAAAAATCAGAACGAGGAGACTCTCGCAGTGTTCCTGTGTGATATCAAAGCAATCGGGCGAGTGGTTTCTGAGAAGATTTTTTTGAAGATTGGTCAAAAAAAAAAGAAAAAGAACAAAAAACCTCATACTTGGTACAGACCCACCCAAAGTACAATGCTACCAAGTTTGAAGTCAATCTGGTTAACAGTTTTGGAGAAGAAGTCCAAAATGTGATTCAGCATTAGAATATCCATTGACTTGTAAGCATAGTAATCAATAGGAAAGGTGCATTTGCAGATAAGTACCCAAATTGAAAAAAAAAAAAAAAATCGGGAATCCACAGCACTGCCACCTTGGGCACAACTTTGTTTGACCCTTTCGCAAGGAGCATACCCACCAAGTTTCAGCTTAATCTGAGTGATGGTTCTGGAGAAGTTGGAAAAAGCAAAAACACAAAAAATCATTCAAAAAATCGCATCTCCACCTGGTGAACGTGTGATATCAAAGCAGTTGGGTGAGCGGTTTGGGAGAAGATTTTTTAAGGTTTGCCCCCCAAAAAAGAACAAAAAAATCATTAAAAAAAAATATGAAAAAATTCTGTAGCATGATCATTTGAACGTACGTTGTAGAGAGCGACCCGGGCCAAAGCACATCCCCACCAAGTTATAAGTGAATCTAGCTGACGGTTTTGGAGAAGAAGTCGAAAATGTGAATTGTGGACAGACGACGGATGGACCCTCACAAAAGCTCAGTTGAATAACAAGCCAACTGAGCTTAAAATTCATAAAAAAAATCCTTAAATCACTGGAGTTTGACCATTTGAACAAACTTGGTCGAGACCTCTAAATATAGTTGATGTACCTATTATTGATATGTTCCTATTGTCGATAGGGTGGGCAAAAACACTGTTATTCTGCTTGCTAATCTGTCTTTATATGTGATGAGTTGCCGGTCTCTGATCTGTAAAATTTTGTGCAACGATGTGTAGCTCCGTTCCCCGGTGTCTCAGTTACGAGGGTTATTGCCAGTAAACGCATATTTGAGTTCCTGACGCAAAGCAAAAAGCGCATTTTTCAGAGAACGCACACATTTCATATTTTAATAATCGCAGAGACCCTAGCTTTTTGGATTTTTCATAAATTGATTTCAAGCTTACTTATACAAAAAAAGTTTGTCCGGCTGACCCACTCCGAACTTATCTTCGTGGAGTTTTCAGTAGCTATATCGAGAATAGGAACATTGTTTTTTACAAGCTCGTCACCAGAATTCAAATGACATGTCTTGCACAGACCATCAAGAAAAGACAACTTTGTTTTGGCTTTACCATGGAAGTGCAGCTTAGAACTTGAAGTCTCTGATTTATAACAATAATTTTCCTCTCTATGGCTAGTGACACATTGTGGTGCATTTTTACAAACTGCACGGCTTAGCCTATCGATAACCGGTACACCCTGCATGCCACTGAATGCACTCAGATCCCACCTATTGCATTAATAAATCAATAGTAAAACTTCTATTTATCGCCCATTATCAACATGGTCTGTCGTCCCTTTTCACTCGTACACATTATCAATCAAACCCCTTCGTATGACATGCAGTTTACAAGGATTCTGTCTAAAAGTCTTCTGTAAGAAATATGGGGAGGCATTATAAGAAAGAAAAGACTGCACAGTGTATTTGGCTGTAGCGTCAGTTTGAATGACATTTCGAAGTCGCCCTTAAGTTCAACCATGGAGCTACGATAGTAGCTCCACGGTTTAACATTGACTTTTCATCCGCACTGAAGCTGAGAGTACTTTGTTTGATTTTCGTTTGGAATTGCATATTCTTTAATTCTGTACACTTCCCAATCATTCTATGATAATACAATACAGTGTGTACAAGTATCTAAAATCGCCACTTTTTTATGCGGTAGGTATATAAACAACGTGCGCACGAAAAATACACTTGCTCTGTTACTGCAGATCACGGTCCGCAGCCGGGGACTACCAGTGCATAAAATCGTGGACTCCCAGTGAATAAAATCGTGGGTATCAGCTACATGCGGCTGTCATTCGTTATAATAGGTTCTGATAATGAACTCCGCTATATTGTTTTCAAGTATGCACCTCATAAATTTGTTTTTTTGAGGGGGGTGGGGGGGTGGGGGGTGGCATTACTTCCCCAGAGCGGTCTGACTCGGGCCAAATCCGCCATTTTGGTGCAAAACACCCAGACCAGGTTTCATGACATTACGCAAATATGATTGGACAGTTCGCGTCATGTGTGATTTTCGACCATTATACCAATATGCAAATGAAGTCCACCGTCATGTATTTCCCATATGACGGGGAGTAATTCGTAACTTACTTGGCGTCGGCATGAAGTGAATATTGATTGACAATAATAAATATTGTTCACACATATAAATGAAAATACAAACACATATTAACATCTTATCACACTCTGATTAAGAAACAATACACGGATACAAAGAAACCTGACAGTTGCCACATCCTAAACCTCATACCCATGTCCATACAATCCACTATATGGTCCCTCTTGCCCTTCACCAAAAATCATTGCGCCCCCGAAGTCGATTATTCGGATTATAAGTATAATATTACATCACTTCTGGTCACATATCGATAACACATACAAGCTATTATATATCAACATACAGCAACACACGATAAACTGTAAATACACACATTATTCATGATCTATTTGCTGTCCTCTGGCAGCACCTCATACTGCCCCATGATACAAAGAAGTGATATGGCTCCAATAGTTTTTTATATTTACAAATAAATCCCCATACACACCTAAATAAAGCCACACATACACAATTTTATTGATTAGTACATGATACAAATATAAAACACAATATAAATACTATATAGCCTTTCTTTCCTTAAAAAAACCCACACAATTATAGACCACCGACTGTGACATCACCTCTACAATGTAATACATTGAAATGGTGAGGCTATCGCCTCACCAAAAAGAACAAAACGTACAGAGCAAGTTGGAGGAAGAGACGGAATATGAAAGAATGCGTATGCGTACTCCCATTGCCCACTTTTAACGAAAAGATGAATATCCCCTTGAGCTGTGAGGGTTATTTAAAGTAAAAAGGAAAATAACCTGCATAAAATGTATTTTATGCTGATTCTCAGCTGACTGCTCCACAGATTTTGCCGCATGGAGCCTGATGTCATCTGGATAAATAGATGGTTCCGAATGCAACATTTTAGAATGTAGTCTTAAATTGGCCTAATACAACCTACTTTATTTAGAAAATAAACATCATGAAATACACCGTTACTCTGTGGGTATTTTTTCCTCTATAAACTACAGAAATCCGATAATATTCTTGCAAATAGACCAGGATCTTATGTTTTAATGCCGTGTCCTGTTGTAGCTGAACATTTGCTGCTTCGTTTAACAAGGCCATTTTGGATTGGTGCTGACGCATTGGGCCATCCAGTCTGGCCATTTTCGCCTTGAGTGTCCGTTAACTACCTGTAATAACACTTGCAGCTACGGAATTATTTTAACTCTAGATCTCATCTGCCGCAAAACAAGCAAAATGACAAAGACAAACATCTTTATTGGCAAGTTTTGAGGGCTAATACGCAAGGTAGCATGAACAAATGGTTGCCTCTGATATAGCATGTGATTCAACCAGGACTTCACCAACTCTGACAGAAAACTGGGGGTGGGGGTGGGAGGACACGAATTTTTCAGTGACCATAACCAAGCAGACAACTTGTAAAACCTAGCCAGTAACTCTGTACAGGATGTTGGGGTGCAGAAGTATTTTCTATTATATACCATGGTAGTTGCTGGCGGCTACGGGCACGCATGAGCAGCAGGTAGAGTGAAATGTATGCACATGCTGAGGCTCAAATCAGGGCGGACGATTCTGCTTTGATACACTATTTGTTTTCCCTGAATGTAGTGAGTTTAGGATACCTAGTTTCCGAATACCGATATGAATGTTCAGCAAAAATATCATTTCAAAGTCACTGTTTCTTTGTATCTTATTCAACTCAAAGGGGGTGGCTATGGTGCTGTATATCTTTGGACCCCAGGGTTTGGGGGTTTGTGATTTTATTGTGATATTGATTGACGTTACGGGAGAGCTCGGAAAAAAAAAACAGCTTCGGACCATCCCCAGTTTATTCATCGGCAAGTTGATGGATTGATAGGTCGGTTCGTCTTCCGTTATTTTCCAATCTCATTTTTGAAAAATATCCAACGATGAACCAAGTTTCTCATCCAACACAGATGATAAGTGCAATAAAATTCATATCGCATTTCGCAAAGAATCACGTTGAAAGATTAAACCGAATAAAAACTTACTATTAGGAACAATCATTTAACATTAGAAACGAATGTCAGATTTTCTTCGACAATTTACTTCACGTATTTACACGAAAATCATTCTGTTGATGCATTGTGATATCGCTAGAAATAATGTACAGAACTTTTAAAGACAATTACATTTCACCATGCATCGAGTTATCTGGAACGGTTTTTTTATCCATCTTAATTTTTGACAAAAATTCACTCACTGTTTATGTACAATAATCGTGTAAGGAAACGCCTTACACATAGTTTTTACTCGGCTGCAAACAAAGATTGCTTTTGGTTAGTTTCAGGCCATAAACATGATGTTATAGTGTAACTCGAACCGATGCATTCTCCGTAATACTAATAACGAAATATAAGATGGTACAAACCGCACGAGTTAAGCAGGAACAAGCCACGAGCACATGTACATGATACAGACAGCGACAAAGGGAAGGTCTACGTTTGTACAGGCTAGTAAACGTAAACTGAATACGCGTAGTTGGAATGCTTTGTAACAGTATGTTGCAGAAAAATGAAACGAAGTATGACGCATAATGCAGCCTGCACTGTCAAGAACAAATGATTCATTCGACCGACCTATCTGTTCACCCACCTAAGTGAAAGTTAGAAGAATAACCGAACGTCAGTCGGCATTTTCTGCGCTGTCTTTGTGTTCAGCACCTCCATTTCCGTGGCGCACGAGTTAACTCATTTCACCCTAATGACGCCTTTATCTGCTAATATCTAAATGTCGTCTGCTGATTGTGCTTTATTAATTTAGGGATTATTTTTCGAAATTTTGGATGAAACGTGCATAGAAGATCATTCCCAATTATATCCCATTGTCAACAGCTTTCCTTGGCGCGCTGTGGGCACATTGCACCCAGAGCGCGCCATGGAAAGCTGTTGACTCCGTCTTCTTTCAGGGTGGAATGAGTTAAAAGATATCACGAAACCATGGCCAAATGTTTTTTCTTGTAGGCGCCAACGTTAAAAGTTTTTCATAATTTTGTCTGTGTTCCGCATAGAACAAAATGTATATTCAATATGCACACAGACTCGGACAGGCCCATGTTATGGTAAATTACAGCCGCTACAGGAAATAAAGGTGAACTTTGAAAACTTCGTGCCTTCCGATACTCCCCGAGGTTACAGGAAGAGAATACTTGCACAACCAACTCTAGTATATACCTACACCTCGCTCCATGAAAGTATTGAATTTAATGAAGTGTGAAATACAGGTTTTCAAACATTGGATAACAGCACACAAATGGTTTTCTCGTTGTCAATGTGAATATATTTACTACAGTAGTGTAAATAATCACGCACTTATGTATGTGACTTATTTATATCCTATATATGCATGCAAAACGTGAACAGAGGCACAGACTTAGCCTAAGTGTTCAGTTGATTGGCTTTAACCCTTTCAAAATCAGGCTACTTTTAATAGCACACATAAGTTTTCATATATGCAACATGCACCTAAATAAAAAAAAAAAACAATAACAAACACACACTCACAAAAAACAAAATAAAACAAAACAAAACAAAACCGAAACAAACAAAAAAAAAAAAAAGAAGAAAAGAAAAAAATAGGGAAAAAGACCAAGACGAGTTAACACCGAAATTGATTAGGAGTCTTAATTGTTTCCGTGATTTTCATTTTGAAAAACACCTGTTTGAAGTCGGTTCATAGACACAATGTTATGATCTATATTTCCATTTTATTTGTGAAGGGAAAGTTTCTGCGTCTGTAGCAGCGAACGCAAAACGTTTCATATCTTTATGTCGGAATACGACAGCATCTTGAAATGACAAATGTGTAGACAAATTGCGTCTGTTCTCCGTACATGTACAAAGAGTCCGTGAGCTCACCTCAGGATATTATATGATTGATGACAGGTAAGTACGTATAAACTACCAAAGGCATATTCTTCTTGACCTATCTTTTGTGTGAGGATGACAGACTGCCGTTCTCCCCCGCATATTTCAATCACTGGAATGTGATGGCACATTGGTATCTACCCTCTTAGTCATCAGTGGTTTTTGGAAGGAAGGAAGAAAGGTGTTGCTATCAAGCCTTTGGCTGCTGCTGAATAAATAAAGCTGATCCAAATTGTTCGGATCCAAGTTCTTCGCATAATGATGCAATAAAAAAAGACATTCAAGTTCCAAAATATCTAACCCTACATCAACGCAAACATTAACAAATTGAAACCGTGTATTAACTTTATGTACTGCGTTTTCAATTATGCTTTGTGACCACGGAACGACCAGGTGTTGAACCAGCAACCTTCGGCACCAACCACCTAGCTGAAAATGCAAAAAGGCACATACCAAGAGAACCAAATCCCCATTCTTAAAAAAAAGGCTCAATGGAGGCCGACATGCGTGAATGCCATAATCGAAACGGCCCAGTAGATGATAATTACTCCAGTACAAGTACTGTATTCGGAGTTATCCCAGAGCGGGGACCGTGCACAACTATACTTGAGTCTTATTGTCTAGAACCACTTCCTAGTCATAGTAACCCTATTCCGTAATTCAAACTGTTTTCTTTCCACAAGCTAACCTGTCATTGAAGAAACATAAATATAAAAATACTATGTACATACTGCTCAGTTTCCTATGTAGAATTTTGACATAGATGGCATCTTTTTGGCGAAAAAAAAATGCTCCTATTTTTCTTTCTGGATGTGAAGTCTGGGCCGCTAATACTGTTCAACCAAACAAACTGTTACTATCAAACGTTCCAAGTGGCTATTTCAAAAATGATTTTGATAAAATGCATTTCAGCTTCTTAAAATATGTTTTAGGTGTTAATGGAAAAGCTTGCAATACAACAGGAAAAAGAAAAACCGGTCAATATCCGCATTC